>JAQPPZ010008613.1:0-12766 GCA_028583015.1 Wollemia nobilis | reverse complement strand
GCTATCCAATTTTCTTCGCTATGGATATGCTCACATTTCCAAGAGATTGTCTTCAATAATAGATGATGAAGATAAGCAATAATATTATTCTTATCTAATATCTACATCCATTTTTGTTTCCCCTCAACTTTCAATTGTAATTTTAATCCCTATAAGAAGCACCCTAGCCTCTACATAGTTGTTAGTTGAAATTCCATATGATTTTGAGTGAGGATAATTTTACCTTATTTTTTTTCATAGAACAACTTATCCTGAATTTCCTTTGGAAGTACCATTGAAATTAATTTTGATAAACTCAATTTCTATAAATATTCATTTTACTATAGATCAAAGTAGATTCTTTGCTATGATGTCATTGTCACAAATGATTCTTCCATGTATATTCAAATCATATAACCAAGTGGCTAACACCTCTTTTTTCTGCACTTGAGACCTTCCCATAATGAGCACCATATTTGTAAATATTTTGTGCAAGAGAGGCAATAATATAGTTCCAAACTTGGACATGATTTTGTGATTTATTTTTCAAAATTCTATTATTCCTTTCAAGCCAAAATTCCAACAAATAATGGCAAGACCAATCCTCTACATAATACATAATGCTTTAGCTTTGGAATAATTAATCCAATATTTTATCAAATATTTTAATGTTAATGAAGCTACCTAATATTATCTCATATTATTTAAAAATTAACCCTAAATGATGTGATCAAATAGATGATGAAGAAGTAAATGGTTTGATATTTATAAATCCTTCTCACACAAGGCATATTTGAAAGGTCTTTAATATCCCCTTTTTTATAAACTCTTCTATAAGAATATTACTATGAACTATGAACCAAATGCTAAGGCCTTAGGGAGAACCTCTAGTGATCAAACATTATTCCAAGAAAAAAATTGGGATTAGGAAATTTTGATTACTCTAATCCTTGTATCCCAACTTGATTGAGTATTTGCCATCTTTTGATAGATTGCAAACCCACTAATCCTTTTGTGTAAAAGTAGGCAAATAAAATCCTTGAAGCATTTTTTGAAGCTCATCTCCAATTTGTTTTTCTCCTTCAACTAGGTTACTAATAGAATTTCATGATCTAGAGTTGTTTACATTAATATAATATTTGATCTTTAAACCTTTACAAGCTAGACATGCCTAAGCCAATGGTTTCCATTTTGAATCAGAAATAAGAGGATAAGGATTCAATCAAATATCAAACTAAAACTTTGCATACTTCCCCTTATTGACCAATCATCTAATATATTTCTTGATCAAATTCAAACTATTTGTTATAAAGTTCAATGTTGGCGATACTTTGGGTAGTGTTATTTTCTTAAATATTTTTTTTTGTATTAAGAGAACCTATATGTTTTGAAGTAACATTTTTACCCAACTCTTTCCTTGATCTTTGAATAATCTCCATCCAATATTAGCCTCTAAGGTCAAACCCATAATTCTACAATTTTGTAAGCCTGCCCCTCCAATATTCTTTCCTTTACAAACCCTATTCCACTTATAAATAAGAAACCTAAATTTTTCCTCAAATCCTTTTCAAAGAAAGTCTCTTTGAATTTTATCAATTTCTAATGCTATGCCTGCTAGCAATCTTGAAAGTGATGTCATATTAATAGGGATGGATTGAGATATTGTCTTTATGAGTTGTAGCCTTCCCACCATGGTTAAGAACTTACCTTTCCAAACAATATTTCACTCTATCCAAATAAGAGACCCGAAACTCCTTTTTATTTCCTTTATGAGACAAAGGAATACCCAAGTAGGTTGATGAAATTTTTCATTTTTGAACACTAAAATATCCATAATAATTCATTGTAAATCTAGGGTAGTATTAATAAAAAATCCTAGATTTTGTTAGTATTAACCAAATTTTTAGTAGCCTTCTCATAGTATAATATATTGATTTAACTCCATGGCCTCACTAAGGGATGGCCCAAAGAGAAGTATTATCAACAAATTGGAGATGTGATTTGAAGGGACCATTTTTGCCTTTGAGAAAGCTTTCCCTAATGCATCCACAAGAATAATAAATAGACAAGGAGATAGTGGATCACCTTGGAAAAATTCAAGAGATGACTTAAAGAAATCAACAAAAGAACCATCGATCAAAATAAATTATTTTGGAGTGCTATAACAATATTTAATTCATCAAATGCCATTACTTCAACTAGTTAGATTCCTCAACATTCGAGGAGACTGAGGTTTGAATCTTGCCAACCGATACATGAATAATTATCAAGTTGTTGTAATACCAATATGTGGTCATGATATAATATGGATGGGGCTCATTTCAATCCCATTTAATCCATCCAAAAACTAGTCCTTTGCAACTTTAAAGGAAGTCACAGACCAGGTCAAAGATGGTAAATGTGAATGGTTGGAACCTATATAAAAGGGAAATAAAATACCAATTTTACATTTGGAAGTGCTCACACTCAGTTTTGATTGGTGACAACAATACATTCCTACAATTCTACCCTATATTTCAGAGCTCTCTAGAATGAAGGGTAGAAATAAATTGTTTCAACATAAAAAGCACATTTGCATCCATTTCGAGAGGAATGGAGGAGAATAGAGCGAATATAGGTGTAAAAACAAATCCTAAAGTATTCTTGACTTATTTCCACTAGCTAAGGATGCAAATAAGCTGCTGCAACAGATTGTGTCTTAATATAGACCAAGTCTCTTGAAATAACTTAGGCAAATAAAAAATAGATAACACATATGATTGATTTAGTATTTGCAAGTACTCATGTAGAAAATAATATAAATAAGATGCTCCCTTATTGGTTGAGCTAGTCCGAATATAATCCCATAATTCAGAAGCACACAAAGTTATTGTAACCGTTGTAGTTTAAAATATTTGAATAAAAGTGCAGTTTTATTTACATGTGTGAATTTATGAGTATATGAGTGATTAGTTTTTATTTTTAAAGTAAAAATTCTTTCTTCTGGACCAAGGAGCAAGGGCCCACTCTGTGGACTAGTAGGAAGGATCAAAAGTTGTATGTTTTTGATAAATTATGTTTTGCAGCAATTCTATCAAATTCTTACTTAATTTGTGTAGTAAAACCAACCCCTGTTTTAGCAGAGTTATTTTGATATTTCAAGTGTGATTTATGTAGAATGTTTACAGTTAGTTGATTTAACACCCCTATTTTTTGTACTTTAATTTTTATAGAAACTTTTTGACAAGTTTTATAACAACTTTTTGACAAGTTTTACAACTTTTTTTGATATTTTTTTACAGCATTTAATTTTGATAATTTTTAGCATTGTGAATTTCAGCATTTTTGGGCACCGAAATGTCATCAAGCTTTACTTTACACTGCAACTATCTATCTTTCAAGTTTCTATCTAGGCATACACCTGATAATCACATCTTGGAAATCAAGCATTGGATGGACCAAAGACAACTTCAATACAACCTCTAGAGTAGGCTGGTTCCTTGTCAACTTAAAATGGTGTTGACTCAATTAAAGCTCCAATAGGATTTTGAGATAAGGGTTTAGAAAATGTTTAGGGTTAGAAATATTATAAATAAATAGTGTTTGGATAGGCTAACAACATAGGCAACTAGAACAAAAGGCTCCCACAAGCTATTTCTAGTGTCCCATCACTCAAGATTAACATTACCTAAATTAATGAAACCTTCACACATTAAAGCATAAACATATATATATTACAAAAAGTAATTCCAACATCCAATATTGATAATCCAAATAGAAGAATAGACCAATAGTTATATTTAACAGAAATAAACTTCCTAACAATACAAATCTAATCGACTACATCCGAAGATTGAACTTTCGAAACGGAGCTCTGGCGATTTGGCGGGAAAATTTTTGAGCAGGCGACAGGCGATGTTCTAGGGTTTCTGGTGTGAAGGAAAATCCAGGGACTTTGGTGGGTTGACTTAGTGCTACTCTGAAGGATCGTCCGCTGCCCCGGGAGGGCCCAATGGGGTCTCCTCCAGATCCTCTCTCTGGGAGAAAGAGCTCATATGCTGAGATGCTAAAAGAAAATGCTTCGTCTTCCAATGACGAAGCTCAGCGGAATGCTTTTCAAACGCTCTTCAAGAATGCTGGCAAGGGCTCAACTGCACACCGAGTTAATGGATGCCTCCCGCAATCCGCCTCCAGACCTAAGATTGTTATCGAACCAAAGATGGTCGAAGACACAATCATCTACCGTGCTAACCATGATCTGATTTGCAAATTCATGGGTATCCGACCTACCCTGAATTTTTTGCATACCTGGGTCAGACAGAACTGGGAGCCACACGGTGAGTACTCCTTATGGTCTATAAGCAATGGGTATTTCATTATTAGTTTCTCTTCTTTAGCCGATAGAAACAGAGCATTTGAATCAGAGAAGAGGAACCACGGACCGACAGGGTTATTTGTTCAACCCTGGAGAGTGGGTTTCGATCCTCGTATTGAACCCACGGCTGTCCCGGTTTGGATCCGACTGTACGCTCTCCCGATGGAGTTTTGGGGTGAGCAGGTTCTGGAAATGATTGGTAATTCCCTAGGTAGACATCTAGGCGTCTCCAAAGACACCATAGAGGGAAACACAACTGTCTTTGCTAGAATTTGCGTAGAAATGGATATTAGCCAGCCTCTACCGACCGAGGTGGAACTTGAGTTGGCAGGACTATCCTGGATCCAACAGTTAGATTATGAGGCCCTGCCCTTTAGATGCAGAGTCTGCCATAAGCATGGCCATTTGGCAAGGTTTTGTCCAAATATTTTGAACACAAAAGCGGAGGCTCCGCTTGGAATGCCAAATCGCCCCAGAGAGGGTAAGTCTACTCTTGTCAAAGAACCATCCAATACTCCTCAGGGTACTGATGTTCAGAAAGATGGCTTTGAACAGCCTAAAAGAAGGAGAAAGCAAAAGAAAAATGGCAAGGAGCAGGCACAACTCAAGCCAACCAATCGGTATGAAATCTTTAAGTCACTAGTGGATCAAGAGGACCAAGTCATGGAAGGAGTGGATGGGAATGCTGAGGATAATAACATCCACACTCATGCTTCTCCTTCATTTACTCCTGTCTTAGAACAGGTGATTGAATCCACTGAGATATTGCAGCCAGAGAACCCAGGGGCATTGATAATACACTCCCCAGCACAGCCAGTTATTAAGGATGTCAACATGGGAAGTGCAGAAAAGAACAGAGAAAGGCCAGCCCTAGGGATTACTCAGGTGGAGAAGAGATCCAAAAATAGTAACTCTCAAGGAGCGGGCAGAAAGTCCAATAAGGATCTACTAGCAGTGCAAGGAGACAAGCTGATCAATGGAGGATCGGTGAGGACAATTGATTCTTACTGCTCCCAAGGTTTTCAATGATTATTCAATCTTGGAATGTTAGGGGTTTAAACAGTAGAACCCATCAATCTGCTGTTCAAAGACTCTTAGGAAAGTGTAAAACAGACTTTTTGCTCATCCAGGAGACAAAAATGTCTTTAGATCTTATGTGTAAAACCGTTAGTAGAATATGGAGGGGCGCTGGTTATATGGATGTGGCTGCTCAAGGTGCCTCTGGGGGGATTGTTACTCTTTGGAACCCTCTGGAATGGACAGCAATAGAACATATAGCTTGGAGGGGTGTTCTCACATCTCTTTTTAGGAATAATGTCACAGCTGAACATGTTTTAATTACAAATTTCTATGGGGCTCAAAGCATTGATGGCCAGAGGCTCCAATGGAAAGTTGTACACAACATGAGGTCCTCACGGGAAGATTTAGACTGGATTATTGCTGGGGATTTTAATGCCAAATTATCTGCTCGAGATCAGGAAGGTGGTATCCCAGTTTTGGATCCAGGGGACCGGCTTCTGATTGCCCAAGTCCAGGCCTTTCACCTAGTGGATATCAAAGGCCCTGGAACCTACTTTACTTGGACTAACAAGAGGAGGGAGCCACACAACAGGAAGGTAAAGCTAGACCATTTTTTGGTCTCCGAGGAGGCATTTGTTAAGTGGAATATTAAATTTCAGATTTTGGAGGGCCCAGTTTCAGATCACTTTCCCATTTTGTTGGAGGGAGGGACTATGACAGGGCAGCACCACAAACCGTTTAAATTTGAGAATTTTTGGTTGCAAAAGGAGGATCTCCGAAAGAAAATTCCGCAGTGGTGGGAAGAAGGCCGCCTACCTTTTGGGACAACAATGTTTAAATTCCACAAACAACTTCATTTTGTCAAGATTAAATTGAAACAGTGGAGGCAAACTAATAAGTCAGATTTCCAGCTCCAACGAGCTCCCTTGGTGGCCAGATGGGAAGAGGTGCAAAAACACTTCAGGGAAGGAACAATTACTGAGCAGCTTAAAACCGAGGATGATGCCTTGCGCAAAGCGGTTGAGGACATTGATAACCAAGAAGAGACTTACTGGAAACAGAGAGCAAGAAACACTTGGTTATTAGAAGGAGATAGAAATACAAAATTTTTCCATCGATCAGCCTGTGCTAGGAGACAAATGAATAACATGGAAGTCCTTCAAGATGAGAATGGACACTCCTTTGATACTCTTCCCGGTATGCATTCCCACTCAATGGATTATTTCTCTAAACTTTTTAAGGAAAGTATGGAGCAAGATGTGGAAGCTCAAAATGAAGTTATTGATGTCATACCCTCTATTATCTCTCAAGAAGAGAATCAGGCCCTTCTTAGACCCATTGATAGAGATGAACTGAAGAATGTGGTCTTTGGGATGAGCACCGGCAAATCTCCAGGTCCAGATGGCTTTCCTATTGAGTTTTTTCAGGCCTTTTGGGATACCTTGGAGGAGGATGTTTTGGCTGTCACAGAGGAGTCCAGAACTAATAAAAGAATGCTCAAGGCACTAAATCACACCTTCATCACTTTAATTCCAAAAGGGGAGGAGGGGGTTCATATCTCTGATTTCAGACCTATTGCCTTATGCAACGTGATTTATAAAATAATCACAAAGATAATGGCTGAACGGCTAAAACCTCTCCTTCATAATATCATTTCCTCAGAGCAAGGGGGTTTTGTAGAGGGTAGACAGATCTTGGATGGGGTGGTCCTCGCCCAGGAGGCAATCCATACAATGCAAAAATCTGGTAACAAAGGAATGTTCATTAAACTGGATATGTCCAAGGCTTATGATAGGGTGGAGTGGGGCTTCCTGTCAAAGATGTTGGCAGCCTTTGGTTTCTCTCAGGACTGGATAGATTGGGTCATGAGTTGTATTTCTACGCCTTCTTATTCTGTTCTAATCAAGGGGCTTCCCTCGCCACCTTTTGGAGCCACACGGGGTCTTCGTCAAGGGGACCCTTGCTCTCCCTATCTCTTCCTCATCTTGGTCGAAGGATTAGGTAGACTCTTCTTGAGGAGAAGACATCAAGGTCTGATAACAGGTATCAAGGTGGGTGAGGAAGTTTTGACTCACTTACAGTTTGTGGATGATACAGGATTGGTTGGAGTGGCCAGTCTCAGGGAAGCAAGAGGAATCAGAGATACTCTAAATGTCTACCTCAGGGCCTCAAACCAAGTCATCAATGATAAAAAATCCAAAGTGGTCTTCTTCAATCTTGACCAAAGGTTACAGGACAGAGTTATAGAGATCTTGGGATTCACTAGGACCTCTCTTCCAGTAGTTTACTTGGGGGTTCCTTTGCATTTCAAAAAATTGAAAATAGATATCTGGAAGGATCTTTTGGATGGCATCAAAGATAGAATGAATCATTGGTCTCATAAATGGTTAAGCTATGGGGGCCGATTAACTTTCTTACAGTCAGTTATTCAGGCCATGCCAATATATAAATTCTCCATCCTGGCTGCCCCACATTCTATTTGGAAAGAGCTGGACAAAATGGCTAGAAGATTTTTATGGGAAGGTGCAAAAGGGGAGAAGAAATGGGCCTTGGTTGGCTGGGATAAAGTTACCCAGCCCAAGGAAAAAGGAGGGTTGGGACTGAGAAGCTCCAAGCTTAACAACAAAGCTTTGGCTGGAAAACTGTACTGGAGGTGGATTTCCCAGCCAACATCCTTTTTCAGCAGAATCCTTTCCAGTAAATACTTGGGTCATGTTCACCCCAATGAAGTGGGCCGTTTCCCTCTGGATGGTAATGGATCCTTAGTGTGGCAGGCTCTCAAGCTTGGATCTCAGGTTATCAAAGACCAATTGTTTTGGAAAGTGGGGAGAGGGGAGAAGGCACGTTTCTGGACTGATTCTTGGGACCAGCACCCACCCATCATTGCTGAGTTTCCCGAATTGCAACCGATTAAATCCGCCATAGAAGACAAGGGCTGGGTTCAAATTGAGAGTTATTTCAACACCAGCCAATTGGGGGAGTACAAGTTCAAGAAGTTTAAGCGGTTGGAAGAGTGGCCAATTACAATCCCTCCGGAGCTGGCACCCATCTTGACCAAAATTTTGACAGAAAGGTTTCTCACTGGGAGAGATGAGGAGGATGAACTAGCTTGGGGCTATGGGAACCTTGGGGTATATACTGTGAAGGAGGGATACGATAAGATCCTCCCAGAGCCTCCCCCACATTTATTTCTGGTTCAAGATTGGAGGAAGATATGGCATTCCAAGGGCTGGCCGAAAGTGAACTTCTTTGCCTGGCAGTTTATGCACAATGGAATTCTCACCTTTGACAATCTCAAAAATAGAGGAATCATCGGTCCATCTCAGTGTGTGTTATGCCACAAGAATGAGGAAACAGCTGATCATCTGATGTTTGAGTGCCCCTTCACACGGCAGATTTGGAAGCGTTGGTTCTCTCACTATAAAATCCAGGCTAATGGTGATCTGACTCGGACCAATATTTGGGAAAGATGGAAGAGAGGTAGATTTAAATCTAAAGCTCTTCGAATTGGTTGGGAGCTTGGCTTACTTTTCATCTGGTGGCAGGTGTGGTTGGAGAGAAATGCTCGTATTTTTCGAGAAACCTTCTCCTCGCTAGATGGAATTTGGCAGGTCATCTGGAGCAAAGTCGTGGAAACGGTTGCCATCTATGCTGAGGAGGAAAATCAGGTTGGTCCTGAGCCACTGGAAGAGGGAGCTGTAGAGCAAGAGAGACAGGTTAGAGGTAGCTGGAAACCTCCCCCAGAAGGTTGGATCAAAATCAATACTGATGGAGCTGCAAAAGGCAATCCGGGTAGTGCTGGAATTGGAGTAGTGTGCCGAGATCATGCTGGGTCTGTGCTCTATTGGGAAATGCAAGGTCTGGGACGAGCCACAAACAATGAAGCAGAAGCCTTTGCTATTAAATCTGCTTCCATCTGGGCTGTTAAGCAGGGACACAGGAAGATAATTCTCGAGTCTGATTCCCAAATTCTGGTTGGCGCTCTAGACTGCATGAGGAACTTTGCCTCGAAAGCTTGGAGGTTGCGGATTCTGGTCTCTCAAATCAAGGAACTATGGAGGGAATTAGATGATGTGATCCCCGTCTATGTGAGTAGAGATTTAAATAAGGCGGCCGATTTCCTTGCAAAGATGGGTGCTGAGAAAGAGGTTGGGGTGCAGCTGCACAGTGACATGCCTGTGGAGGATGCAGTGATTAGGCAAGGTCTTGAACGATCCTTGAGACAATGAGCAAAGTTTATGCTAAGGGAGGTTTTTGTCACGATATCGTGACCTGTAGCACCGTCGCGGCCTCTGGTGGGAAGCTGTCGCGATATCGCGACAGGTTGCACCGTCGCGGCCTTTGGAGGGAACCTGTCGTGATATCGTGACATGTCACGATATCGTGACATGTCGCGCTGTCGCGGCCCTTGGAGAGATGCTGTCACGATTTCGTGACCTGTTGCGCTGTCGCGGCCTTCAGTGGGAAGTTGTCACGATTTCGTGACCTGTTGCGCCATCGCGGCCTTTGGCTGGAAGCTGCAGCGATTTCGCGATGCTTTTGGAGCAGGGGCGCCAAGGAGGATAATCGTCGCGATATCACGACAATTTTGGTGAATTGGAGCCAAGAGGAAAATCCGTCGCGATTTCGTGACATTTTTGAAGATTGGAAGCCACAAGGAAAAATCGTCGCGATATCGCGACAGTTTTGGACAATTGGCACTAAGGGGAAAAACCGTCGCGATATCGCGACACTTTTGAAGAACGGGCACCAAGGGGATAACTTGTCGCGATATCGCGACACTTTTGAAGATTGGGCGCCAAGGAGAAAACTCGTCGCGATATCGCGACACTTTTGGCGAACTGGCGCCATTAGGAAAACTTGTCGCGATATCGCGACACTTTTGAAGACTGGGCGCAACGTGGAAAACTCGTCGCGATATCGCGACACTTTTAGGATTGGGCGCCGAAAGGAAAACTCGTCGCGATTTCGTGACACTTTTGGCGAACAGGCGCCATGGGGAAAACTCGTCGCGATATCGCGACACTTTTGAAGACTGGGCGCAAAGTGGAAAACTCGTCGCGATATCGCGACACTTTTGAGGGTTGGGCGCCGAAAGGAAAACTCGTCGCGATTTCGCGACACTTTTGGCGCATAGGAGTCTTGGGGAAAAATCGTCGCGATATCGCGACACTTTTGAAGACTGGGCGCCAAGTGGAAAACTCGTCGCGATATCGCGACACTTTTGCAGGTTGGGCGCTTAGGAGAAAACTCGTCGCGATTTCGCGACACTTTTGGAGATCAGGAGCCATTTGGAATTCTCGTCGCGATTTCGCGACACCTTTGGTGATGGGGCGCCGAAGGGAGCTGCCGTCGCGATTTCGTGACATTTTTGGCGATCGGGCGCCGAGGGCTCTGGCTGTCGCGATATCGCGACATGTCGCGATTTCGCGACATGTCACGTTTTCACGACTTGTGGCTCTGGCGCGGCCGAGGCGGGTTTGATTGTCGCGATTTCGCGACATGTCGCGTTTTCGTGCCCTGTTGTCTTTTGCGCTCTGCGGTGGAAAGTGTTGACTTTTTAAGCTCTGCGCTTGTAATCTTGTTCTTTGCTCTTGGTTGGGATGTGTTTTCTCCCATTTGTAACTGTTCTTTGTTTTAATACAAGTTTTTCATTTTTTTCAAAAAAAAAAATACAAATCTAATCAAGAATAGATTTCAACTACTCTCACAACTAGTAATCCAAAAGTTAGAATGAACTAACCATTCAAGTATTAACAGAAATGCAACTCGAGACTTCGAACCTCTTTGCACAAGATAATTAAGATGACAAATTTGAGTCAAACAATCAAAGTAATGCTCCTTCCATTAGATCACAAGAATATTTACAGTAGGGCAAGCAAACGCACTAGAGATGACCCTAAAAAATGAGGGTTCGGCCTCTATTTATAGTTTGTAAATGAAAGAATATTTTAGGAGATATTACAAATATTCTATATTTACAGCTCAACAGAGAGTTTGCTAGTATCATATTACTAGCTAGAGGGCTCCAAGAAATATGTTGTGAGAAATTCTCCATGGCAACATACCTCTACAACTTGTTGGTTCGTTGGTGGCAGTTGGAGTTCAAACAGTTGGGTACCGCATCTCGCCACTCGATCGTTCTTGGAGGCTCGACTCCACCATAGATTCACAACTGCATCTGGTTCTTGTTCTTGGAAATCCTCGATGCTTCGTATTCCTACCCCCTAAATAACTGTGTTATGATCCAATGAGAAAATACTTTTAAATATATTATCAACGTTAGCAAGTTCTCAACCGTTGATCGTCATCATGGACGACTATGCTTAAAACCTCCCGAGACACTTTGTAAATTAGCGAGGAAAAACCAGGCACTGTTTCACACTTTTAAGTTGCTGACAGCATCACTATAACCTTGATCCTATGAAATAAAATTCTAGAGTGAAATGAACAAAAAGATGATCAGGATGCAATCCACTTCTTTTTCTTCCCCTTTTATTCTTTGGCTTCATAGCTTTTGAAATCTGCACTTTAAAGCGTGCTGACATCACCTTTGCTTTATAAATATGTGAAATCTCCAATCCGCACTTGGATAAGTGTAAATCATCCTTTATCTCCATTCAACTTTGGGCATAGTGTAAAACAGCTTCTTACCACCAATCCACATCTAAGTTAGTGTAAACTTACTCTTTGTCTCCAATCCACACGTTATGCCATGTTTTCCACTCTTTGTTGCCAACCCGCACCAAAATAGTCTTGAGACTCGGTGGATTTAGCCTTACCAACACTTAGCCGCTGAGAGCATGCAAGAAATTACTCTCGATCTCTAATCCACACTTTTATTTGTGCTAATGTCATCATTGCCAAAAAAATTTGCAAAATCAGGACTCGTCGCCAATCCGCATCATTTTACGTTATAAACTGAGCATAATCGCTCAAGCCAAAAATGTGCTAAGTGTTGGGTGGATTTAGAAATGAATGTAGCAGATCCTCTCCAAAATACACTAAAAAGTGTGCGAAATGGAACTTACATACCTTAGAATTAAATTTTTAATGTTTTCCAAGGATGTGGCCATTTTGGGCCTACATTCCGGTGCCTCTCTGGGGATTTTCTCACAAAGACATCAAACTCGTAGTCTTATCCATTGGGCATCGAGAGTTAAAAATACTTCTCTTCAAAAAATGCTTTTAAAGAATAACTTCCATATGAACACTACCCTCTAAAACTGAACACCTTAGAGGATAAATGTTCATATCAAGACTATGCTCCATGCATCCTAGAGGATAAAGGTTCATAAAGAGACTATGCCATAAGCATTAATCTCTATGCCATTCCAGCAAAACTGCTTCACTACTCCATCAAAATGCAGCTATGTTCTCCTTTTAAACCTTCTTATAATACATGATATAAAT
>JAQPPZ010008612.1:0-14742 GCA_028583015.1 Wollemia nobilis | reverse complement strand
TCACTTACAATTTTTTATTAAAAAATGGATAGCACAATTACCTAAAAATAAATGGGATGAAATAGAATCAGTGCTAGAATCTAGAGTGTCCAAGAGGACAAGAACGAAGGTCTATTATGAATATATAGTCAAGTGGAAGAACCAAAAATTTAAAAAGACAATATGAATGAATGCTTCTAAGATTTATAAGTATGGAATCTCAGTTATGGACGTAAAAAAATTTCATGAGTTTTGCTCATGAAAAATTTCCTCTTACCCAATGAGTAGATGCAAGATCATATTCCAAGTAAAATAAAATGGTTTGGCAAACAATTTGGGATAACTAAACCAGGTAAAAGAAAGGCTAGAGGAACTACCTACCTAACACATAAAATATAGAAGAGGAAGATAAAATGTTAGAGGAAAAGGAATAAAAGGGGGATAAATGTAGAGGGAAAAGGGAGATCGTTGGCACTAAAAAAATAAAATAGAATGATTTATATTCAACCCTAGAGCATTTAAAATTCATATTTTGTTATACTCATGCATATATATTGATAATGTAAAAATTTTATAATTTTTAAACTAATCTTGAATTCTGTGACAAATGATTTAGGTTAATAGAATCTTGTATTATAGGGATATTTGTGTGTAGGATTATAGATTTTAGACATAGTTGTAGGAGAAACAAAATAAGAGATGTAAGGTTGTGGATGTAATTTTGGATATTGAACAATGATTGAGAAGGAATATTATCAATGAATTAGGTGGTTAATGTGTAATTATCATTCATATAAAGATTAAAGCACTCTTCAATAGGATGCCATTCAAGTGACGTGTTATGCAAGTGGAAATTGCACCATACCATGCAAGTTAAAATTACACCTTGCCATACAAGTAGAAATTGCACCATGTTGTACAATTAGAAATTGCATCTTGTCATATGAGTGGAAGTGCCATACATGGAAGTGTCATACGAGTGGAAGTGATGTATAAGTTGAAGTGTCATACAAGTGGACATGTACAAGTGGATGTTAAGTACCCAATATAAGTATATAATATTATATTATTATAAAGTTGGGGTACCTAGAAATAGATAATTGGGGATATATTATTATATTGTATAAGGGTTGGCATGGGCCACACATAACCCAAGTTGGATTGTATTATAATATTATATTATATTATATTATCATATAATATTATATTAATAGTGGGCTCCCCAAAGTAGAATTAGAAGATGGGTATATGAAGAAGAGAGATGGGTCATTGTAAGGATCATAAAGATAATTATATTGTAGAAGTCTTGGCTCGTGGAGTTGAAGATCTTGTGGAGTGGCTTCATTCCAAAAGGAGTATTGTATGGTGTTGCCCTACCTCAAGGGTTTGCTTATGTTTGAATACATTGTAGTAATTTCCATATTTATCTTGTTTTACATTATGTGGATCATTCATTGCGGCTGTTACACAATATATCTACAATTTGTTAATTATTTATGTGGTTGATAAAATGAGGTTCCTAAAAAGTGGTATTAGAGCGGTGATTTGGGCAAAGTGGGTTTGTTTTTGCAGAGTTAGGGCACATTTCTCAAGAGAAATGATTTGGGAAAAGTGGGGATTTTTTTTTGTGGAATTATAGAATTAGGGATTTTTTAGAAAAACATCTCATCTTTCAGGAGCTATATCTTTGTGATAGTTTATATGATTTTGATGATTCTTGGATCAGTTCGTGTAGAATTTGAAGAGCTTTAAAATGAGTGGTCATATGAAGGAATCCGAGTAGTATTGAGGGAGATACAACCTTTTGAAGTTAGTCATATGGAACAAGGGCAGTGACAAATTTTCAAATCACGATTTTTTTGGAAGATGAAATTTAGTTCGGGTAAGCAAATCAGTTGCAATTTGCTTTTTTTGGACGAAAAATTGCAGATCTAGTTGTTTGTGTGGAATTTTAGCTTCAAATCAGTGGGGGGATATAATTTTCATAAAACCCTAGTTTGCATTAGGGCATCAACTATGGAACTACAATTTTTTTTTGAAGGAAATGTTATTGATGTGAGAGAGTGGTTGAAAATAGTAAAATCTCAACATGGTGAAGTCATGTTACACTGTTGCTTTAAGAGTTTTTTTGGGGGGGAAGTATTGCAATGGGTAGAAATATTTATTAGGGATAATCCCTTGTGCACTTGGAGTGAAATAGAACCAACATTCTTGAGTAAATGGGAACATATTCAATTACAAATAAATTTAGATGTTTGCAAGAGAGATATTGAGGGAAGGAATAAAAATATAGATAACTTGATGGATGTCATCAAAGACCTTGAAAAGAAACTACAAGGAATTCAAAATGAGCGAAATGAAATGAAAGGAGAATGGGAAGTTTTCAAGAAATAGAATGAAGACTATGAAAAATAAATAAAATTACTCAAGAACGAGAAAGAGAAAAATATTAAGACAAAGGAGAAGTATGAAGCTGTTAGATAAAACAACAATCAGATTTTATTAATCAGTAGATTAAATAGACATTATATGCCCTATTAAGCCCGGAGGTTACGAAACCACCCGTGGCTGAAATAGGCACTGTTACAACAATAATGTAAGAATAGTGCTAACAATAATATACGCAACGCAACCATATCACTTCGCACAAAAGTTCTTGACTAGGTTCAGAACACCTTGATTGTCACAAAACAAGTGTATTGGAGATTTGGATGGATGACCCATACTTGTCAGAATGCAACACAACCATATCACTTCGCACACAGCTTCACGTGCGACGTGATACTCTGCCTCTTTTGATGAAATAGCAACCACCTGTTGCTTCTTGCTATGCCAAGAGACAGGACCGGATCCAAGATGAAAAATATATCCTGAAGTTGACTTACGATCATCAAATGATCCGACATAGTCAGAGTCCGTGTATCCTTGTAAGAAGAATTTGTTGTTCCTATTGTATTCTAGGCCATATTCCATTGTGCCACGGACATAGTGAAGAACACGTTTTTCTACTTTCCAATGAGTGGTCTTAGGCTCCTGCATGAACCTCGAAAGATAGTTGACAACAAATATGAGATCTGGCCTAGTATTGGTCAGATATATGAGACTCCCAATCAATTGTCGATAGAGAGTACCATCTACCTTAGGTGAATCATCTTATCATGATAAATGAATTCCAGTCTCCATCGAAGTTGCCATTGGCTTGCAATCAGTCATGCGATATTTTTCCAGCAATGTCTTGGCATATTTTTTTTGAGACACTTTGATGGAGTGCTCCATCTGGCTGAATTCTAGACCAAGACAGTAATGGGGAAGTCCAAGATCTGACATCTCAAAAGATTGACACAAGTCTCTTTTGACAGTAGAGATCATAGTTTTTGAACTCCCTATAATGAGCAGATCATCAACATAGAGGACAAGCAACACTATCTCAGAACCCTGTTTCTTGAAATAGAGGTTTGCATCTAACGGGCATCTCTTAAAACCATGTTGCAGGAGGTGATTGTCCATTTTTATATACCAAGCTCGAGGAGCTTGTTTCAGGCCATATAAGGATTTGACCAATTTGCAAACTTTCTATTGTTGGCCTTCCACTGCATATCCTTCTGGCTAAGTCATATAGACTTCTTCTTGGAGATCACCATTCAGAAAGGCACTTTTGACATCCATCTGATGAACTTTCCACCCAAACTGTGCTGCAATAGCACAAATAACTCGAATTGTTGTCATCCGAGTAGTAGGTGCAAAAGTTTCCTCGTAGTCAATGCCTTCTTTTTGAGCATAGCCCTTTGCAACAAGACGGGCCTTATGCTTATCAATTGTCCCATCTGCTTTGTACTTGACTTTATACACCCATTTGTAGCCAATGGGTTTCTTTTTGTGTGGCAGATCGACAAGCTTCCAAGTTTTATTTTTCATCAAAGACTTATACTCTGCATCCATAGCAGTCTTCCACTGAGGCTCACCGAGAGCAACTTGTATTGATGCAGGTTAAAGATCGTCTATGGAAGACATAAACACCTTATCACTATCAATATCCATATCTTCTATATCTCTTGTTGGATCTACAGAAAGTTCTTCAAAAGACTGACACAGATCATCAACCCCAGTATTCTCTGTTGCAGCTTTCTCCTGTTGAGCCATGCTGCGAGTACGAGGCCTATTCAAAGTCAAATCTGGTGGAGTAGATAGCTTAGAGTATTTTATTATATTTGTATACCACTTTGGATTATTCTTCTTAGGTGTTGAAGAAGATCCAGAAGAACCTCCAACTTTTGATGAAGGAGATTTAACAACCTGAGTTTCCACAAGGTCTAGGTAACATCTGATGTGTTTGCTGATGTGAAAGCCTCATCAAAAACAACATCTCTACTTATGTGAATCTTCTTGGTTAAGGGATCAATCAAACGATAACCCTTAGAGTGCTCATCATACCCAAGAAGAATACACTTCAATGTCTTCTCATCTAGCTTCTTCCTTTTCTCTTTTGGTATGTGCATGAAAGCTTTACATCCAAAAATGTGTAGATGAGAAATGGAGGGTTTCCTACCACTCCATGCTTCTTGTGGAGTCATTCCTTGTAGGGCCTTTGTGGGTGCCCTATTCAACGGATATACTACTTGTGGTGACAGCTTCCGCCCAATATAGTTGCTCAAGTCTAGCTCCTGTGAGCATGCAACGAACCATTTCCATGATGGAACGATTCCTCCTTTCGGCAACTCCATTTCTTTGAGGAGTATAAGCAATAGTTAAGCTGTCTTGTGATCCCATTTTCTTTCAAGAATGCAGAAAATTCTTTAGAGGTGAACTCCCCCTTGATCTGAGTGGAGGGTCTTTATAGAAGTCCCTGACTCCTTCTCAACAGATTTCTTGAATTGCTGAAAGAAGCCAAATGCTTCAGATTTTATTTGAAGAAAGAATACCCACATATTTCATGAGTAATCATCCACAATTAACTAAAAATATCTCTTACCCCGACAACTGTTGGGAGTGAAGGGACCGCACAGATCAGTATGAACCAACTCCAGAGGTTTCTTTGCTCTAGTAGAGCTCTTTTCAAAAGGCACTCTATGGTTGCTTTCCCGCCAAGCGGTAAGAGCAAAGCTGGTAAAGTGGTAGAAAGGGAAGGAAGACCCTTAACCATCTCATACTTACTTAGCTCAAGTAAGTAACCGGAACTCAAATGTCCATATCTCTTGTGCCATAGGGGAAGTTGCCTCCTTTGTAGAGACTTTCATGGCAACATGTGGAGTAGAGATAGTATCTAAGGCAAATAAGCCATGCTTATATGAAGCGGTTGCAATGTTCTTACCCTTCCCGGTAATAGAACAACACTTCTTGCCTCCCTCAACACTAAATTTCACAACCATATCTTTGTCCAAAATTTGTGTGACTGACAACAAATTGTTTGCCAATCTTGGAACATAGAAAACTTTATCAATCTGACACTTGCCATCAGGAAGAGTGACTGAGATAGTGCCTTCTCCCTGAACCTTGTAGGTTTTATCATCAGCAATAGTGACATGTTTGCCCTCTTTGGCCTCAAAAGACTCAAACCATGATTTGTCACCGAGTCATATGCTTACGGCTCCGAATCAACATACCATATAGGATCCGTCCGCTTGGACACTTGTGGTAGTCATGAGAACTTTGTGAGCTCTCTCGGAATCCATGTCGGATTCTTCAACAACAACATTCACTTGTTTTTTGTTCTTTTGTGGTTTGTTTCGGCATTTCTATTTTTTTTGCTTATTATTATGCCAACATCTCTGCTTGTATCATGACCTTCTTTGTCAGAGATCTTGCAATATCTCTTTTTTCGTTGAGGTTGTTGAGTTTGTTTCCCTTTTGAATCCTTTTGTGAATTCCCTCCCTTCTAAAAATTACCCTTCTTCCGGTTCTCGCCCTTTCCTCGTGATGTAGAGAGCGGTATTAGAAGAATCATCTCTCTGTAGTTGGCGTGCTTCCTCATCTTGAAGCATATTAACCAATTCTACAAAAGTAACTTTTCGTTGTGATACATGAAGGGAAGTAATCAACACCCGATAAGAATCGGGTAAAGCTCTCAATACAACTGAAGTAAGGAGCTTGTCTTCAAGCGGTTCTCCCAAAGAATTCAACTTTTCTTTCAATTCGAAACTCTGCAAAGAAAGAATTCACCTGTCTCACCCTGCTTCATGCTCAGGTCGTGTAATTGAGATTGAAGAAATAGAATGGTGGAATCATTCTTTCCCTCATATATAGTAGTAAGGGCATCCCATGCCGCTTTACTAGTTGCACAGTCAACAATATGGGGTTGGACTTCATCAAACACAGCAAGCAAGATGAGCACTTTTGCTTTACTATCTAGCTTATCAAAGTCTCTTTGAGCATTAGATGGAGTTGTAGCACTAGCAATAGGTGAAGGTCTGGTTGTTGCTCCAGATACAACATCCCATAAATCATCCATTGCTAGGATGGCCTTCATCTTATTTTTCCATGGTGTGTAATTAGGACCTTTCAACAATTGATGAGAATCAGTCATTAGTTTTGTAGACATGATGAAGGTTCCTTATAACACCAATTGGTCCCCCTTTCGATATACCTTTTGCTAGGCCGTTATACCGTACAAAATACTTGCCCTTACGTGAGGGAAACTATAGGTATTTAGAAAGATCAACAAAAATCACCCGCCCTTACGTGAGGGAAACTATAGGTGAGTTTTAGAGATCATACGATACGTGGAACATAAGCAGTACTGAAAGGGAATCGCCTTGTTGATGGCACCTACCATAGAAGATTCTTCTCATGCATGGGGCGTAACTTCCCCTAAACACTATGAAGAATACTTCGTCAGGATTTATGCCTAAACACAAGAACGATTAAGGGTAGTGGATGGAGTAAAAAAAATGCAAAATGGCAAACTTATCTCTCCTCGACGATTTATAGAGAACAAGCTTAGACGTCGTTGTAGCAGCTATATTAGGCGGTGGATACAGTAGCACAATCACGACAACTTTACCTGTAAGTGCTGGCGGAGGTATCACAAATACCAACGCTGCAGTGCAATAAATTGCACGGATGGGTTTTAATTATTCTGGGGACTTAGGGAGTGAATTTGATTTTAACTTTTAATGTTATAGTGCAAGAAATCAAATATGCAACATACAACAAAAAAAGTGCCAACAGGAATAACCCACTAGGTGTCGGGTGCAGCAGAAAATGCACCTTTTACAATTCGCCAAATTGCTATTTTTCAAAAAATAACTCTCTCTATCCCCCCTTTTTATGGTATTTTAACAATTTATAAATTTTGAAAAAAGTAAAATTTAATATTTTAATAAAAAATATTTCAAATTTAATTAAATAAGTTTCTAATTAAATTAAAAAAAATAATAATTAAGAAACAATTTAATTAATATAAAATATTAATTATTAAAAAATTAAAACTTTAATCAAAATTAAATAAAAAACTTATACCTGATTTTGGGGTCGACAGGATTGGAACCTGCGACCTCAGGGCTCCCCGAGCCCTACCGCGTAGCTCACTGCCAGGTGAGCTAGTGGGCTGATCCGCTTGGATCAGGGGGCGCCCTCCTCTTTCTAGAGAAGGCACGAGCCCGCAGCTCATCCTGGCCATGCCTCCACCTCTGCCTGGTGGCATGTGAGGGGCGCGTTGGGCAGCGGCGCTGAGTAGCGTTGTTCTCATATTTCGGGCTCTGTTCTCCTCCTCTTTTGGGCTCTGCTCTTCCCGGTGCTGAGTAGCGTTGAGTAGCACTGTTCTCCCATAGTTGTGCAGATGCGCGACGTGTCGCGTCTGTGCGATGGGAGTGGGGGGAGGGGTGGGCCTCCCACAGTCGTGCGGATGTGCAATGTGTCGCGTCTACGCGACCGGGAGTGGGGGGAGGGGGGCTCCTCCCATCGTCGCGCCGATGTGTGACGTCCTCCCAACGTCGCAGGGACACACGACGTGTCACATCTGCGCGACGGGAGGGGGGGAGGGGGGGAGGTAACTCCCAACGTCGTGCGGACGCGTGATATGTCACGTCTGCACGATAGGAGTGGGGGTAGGGGGGGGCCTCCCACAGTCGCAAGTCCGCACGACTAGTTGGGGGGTGGGAAATTTTTTTTTTTTTTGAAAAAAAACACACGTCACACGCGTGGGGGAAGAGGGGCGTGGGGAAAAAAGAAACATGCGTCGCGCATGTGGGAAAAGAGGAGCGTGGGGGGGATCGTGTGATGGAAGTGCACGATCCTCAATCTGTCTCTGTTCCTCTTTTTTTAAAATTCTCCTTCCTAGCACGCTACTTCCAGCAAATAAATAAATAAATGCGCCTGCCCAGAAAAAAAAAAACTTCGGGTTTTTTTTTATAAAAAATACAGTCGCACGTCCCAGAAAAATGCGAACTGTTTTCCAGCAAGCTTTTGCAAAGAATATGCAATGGCTCGGATACCATGTTAGATAAAACAGCAATCAGATTTTATTAATCAGTAGATTAAATAGACATTATATGCCCTATTAAGCCCGGAGGTTACGAAACCACCCATGGCTGAAATAGGCACTATTACAACAATAATGTAAGAATAGTGCTAACAATAATATACGCTAACAGAAGCCACGTATTTGGATAATCAAAAGCAAGATAAGGATCAAAAGGATTTACATTCATCTAAAAACTCTATTTTACATGTTCATGGAAGCATTCAAAAGGAATAGGTTATTATTTCCATTGACCCTAGTAGCAGATTTAAATTTATTAATAATGCTTTGGCTAAGAGGTTGCAGGTTCAAGCAACAAAAATTAAGGAGACACAAGCTGAAGGGTGAGCATGTTCAAATTTTTGAAGATTTGAAGATCACCATGGATAAATATGTTTTACATTCAAATTTTTATGCTATTGAGATGAATGATGTGGATATTATTCTTGGTTATCCTTGGTTATATTCTTTGGGTACTGTTAACATTAATGTGCAAAAGAAGAGTATGAAGTTATGGTACAGGAAAAAGAAGATAACATTATAGGATATTTCATAGCTTCAGGAGCAAGGATCCAAGGAAAAACAAGAAGTGGTTGCAGATGAACAACTTGAAGAACAAATAGAACCTGAAATAGAATCCAAAAAGATAGCAGCAGCAATAGAGTCCATGGGAGAAGCAACAACAATTGAGTCCATGGAAATAATAGTAGTTGATTCAAAGAAAACTTTGATAGAAGAGCACAAGGACACACCAAACAAAGGGAACATGAAAGAACAATGTGTAGAATATTTTAAAATAGTGGAGCCAAATATTGAGGATACAAAGAAGGTAGAACATCAAGTTAAGGTGATACCATATCACCATCCACACCACCATGAGCAACAACAGTCTTGGAGGTATGGCTCAAGGAAACAATATTATGGTTCTACATGGAATCAAAAGGGCGTCAAGTATGGCAGTGTTTGGAAGAGAAAGCATAATGATCCTGGTTTTTAGAATGGTCCATCAACATCAAGGAACAAGTGAACCCATCATTCAAATTATCAAAATATAGTAGCAGAAGCATGGAGCCAACGAAGCATATTTGGATACTCAAGTGGCAAAATGGCATACCAACATCAACATGTTTCACTAGGATGGATGGATGATCAAGATTGATACCAGTTGCTAACATTGCTTGGAAAATCATATTATCTTGTTTCTTCATATGTTTTGAGGATGAAATATTTGTAAGGGGGATGGAATGTTAAGTACCCAATATAAGTATTTAATATTATATTGTAATGTTGGGGTACCTAGAAATAGATAATTGGGGATATATTATTATATTGTATAAGGGTTGGCATGGGCCACACATAACCCAAGTTGGATTGTATTATAATATTATATTATATTATAATATAATATTATATTAATAGTGGGCTCCCCAAAGTAGAATTAGAAGATGGGTATATGAAGAAGAGAGATGGGTCATTGTAAGGATCATAAAGATAATTATATTGTAGAAATCTTGGCTTGTGGAGTTGAAGATCTTGTGGAGTGGCTTCCTTCCAGAAGGAGTATTGTATGGTGTTTCCCTACCTCAAGGGTTTGCTTATGTTTGAATACATTGCAGTAATTTCCATATTTGTCTTGTTTTACATTATGTGGATAATTCATTATGGTTGTTATGCAATATATCTGCAATTTTTTTATGATTTACGTGGTTGAGAAAAGGATGTTCCTAATAGTGGAAGTGTTGTGTAAGTTACACCATATTGTGGTAGTATTGTCTTAAAGGATAACCTATTATATGTGTGATTATCATAGGATTGTTGTGAATGAATGAGAAATTTATGGCTGCTTGCAAGGGCCATATTTCACTAGAATTTATTTTGTTATCTACATCATTGCTTCAGTAAGCTTTGTAGAGGCTTTGATGAGGATTTTCTCAACCTATTGGATCATCTAAAAATTATGGATGGTGTTTGAATCAATAAATTTAAATATTTGGGAGAGCACTATTGATAAGCACATAAAATTCTCATCTCATTTATATTTGTGGGGACATATTTACTTTTTTAATTAACATTAGAGATGTATTTTTGTAAAACTCTTGCGTATGATTAATATAAATTATTGTTCTTATGCCTAATTGGTGTTTTTAGTTGTGCATGTGTGTAGTTATACATTTATTTGCATTTTTGGGTCGAGGTCATATATGAACCTAGTATTTTGTGGAATTTTTACTACTTCTTAGTATGGAGACATTTGAAAGGAATTCTTGATGGGTGTAAGAGGCACCTACACCCCACTAAGGGTGAAGCACCTACATCCCATAAAATATAGAAGTGTTGGTCAAATATCTGCCTAATCAATAAACATTGCGTTTATGCACCCTAGATATGGCCAAGATTGAAAATCCAGAGGAAAGAGATGTCCTCCATGCCAATCTCCAGAGAGTGTTGGTTCCTGAAATAAATCCTAAAATGGTAAAAGACTAAGGATGCAAGAAAGAAAATGGAAATAATAGAAATATATGGGAAATATGGGCACAGGCCGAAGTGCAAGACTGGTGTTAGACTAACTAGCAGGAAAAAACCCAAGCTCAAATTAGCATTTATGAAAGCAAACAAAATATAATAGGCTCATAATCTTGCCATAGAAACTATCAAAATGGCACTCCGACATTCACCTTCTTATTAGAAATTTTAAATCCAATGATAGAATTTAAACAAAATAGCAAACAATATGAGCAAATGAAAATAGAAGTACTCTACATAGAAAGAAACCACACACAAGATCACTTGCAACTTCAAAAATATGATGCCCTGTATTAATGCAGAGAGCTTAAATAAATCTCTCGCAAAATGTCTAACCATTTTTTTTTTTTAAAGCGAAAAAACCCCTTATGGGGTCGCCTTGGTCTAAAAGACCACGAACAGGGGGTTCTACACCGTCAAAGTCACCCGGGAGTCACACCCGACCCTGCTCGCACCAACATTATCAATTGGATTTTGGATACCCAATTCAAATTTTTGGTAGGGTGGAGATTTGAACACAGGACCTCCCTTGGAGGATTGCCCTATCCTCTCCAACTCACCTACAACACCTGGTAAAATGTCTAACCCTCTTACAATAGAAATTTGATTAGTATTTATAGAGGTTTTCGCCTCTTTTATTTAATGTGCTTACAAACAACATATTGGCTGGTCAAAGATCAACAACAATAATTATCTCCCTTGGTAATGGTGATGCTCAAATCAGATTATTATTCAAGGGACAACGATCCAATTTTTATGGGACGTGCCTAAGAAATCGGCAAAAATGGATGATAGAGATGGCATCCCAAGCGTTGGTGCATTGAGACTCAACAATGCCATGCAGTAATTGATAGATTAAACATTAAATCATGGGCACCATCACATTCTCTCCTTACCTAGGAATATTACCCTTGCCAATTGAAATCCGTAAAATATAATTTTGCTTTTAAAAAGAACGAAGTCCAAAGAAGGTGCTTTGAAAATCATCAGGATCACATTGGATTGGAGGATTTAGTATTTAATTCTTGCAAAAATTCTAGATCGTGGCTCTTTTTGCCCCAAGCATTCAAGTAATTATTTCAGGTGAAAATGTTTTAATAATTGTGTCATTCCCTTTAAATTGACTTTTGCCTTTAGAAGGGGCGAAACTGAGTTTCAACCTCCATTTTAGGCGATCATAATTGCATTCGTACCTTAAAATTAAAATGCTTTTACCTCTTAACTGGGCAATTTTACCTTCAAAAATGCTTTCGCCCATCAGTTTCACCCCTGAGATGCAGTTTCACCCCTAAAAACAGTTTCGCCCCATCAGGTTCGCCCCTCACTGTTGTCCATCAGGTTCACCCCATAAAGTTCACCCTTCATAGGGCAAAAATGATGTTCACCCCTCCTTAGGGGTGACTTTGATTTTTTCCCCACCTTAGGGGCGACTTTGATTTTTGCCCTGAATATTGATTTCTGGTGATAAATCTTCCTGGAGCCATAACTTTTGATCCATTCACCCGATTGGCTATTGTAATATATCGTTGGAAAGCTTGAGAAAATATCTATCACAATGAAATATATAAATATTATTTCATCCAATTTTCCTCTCACTATTGGATGTAATTTCCTTGGATGAATTTAAAAATTTATTTTTTAGTGTGGCAAAAATGCCAACACTTTTGGCATCTAGCGGGGTATTTAGCTCATCTGGATGCAATCAATCCTAGGGAATTTATCCATTGGGAAACAGAGTCACAACTACCTGCTGCATAAAATTTTTTACTACTTGCATCAACTTCTTCCTGCATTTTTTGATATTTTTTAGTCACCTGTTTGTATTCTTCTCATATGAGCCACTTCACCGAGCTCGATTGATTTTCTCTACTTTCGGGTGATCTAGCAAGACTTTTATTTTTGATGCCAATGACTCCTGTAATCCAAAACTATTGAGGTTTTGGCTCAATAAAAGGAGCAAGAATGGATCGAGGGTGCAGTTACGCTTGCCCTTGACAAGGTTGGTATGCTCACAACGACGATGGAATTAATGGGGATGAAAGATGAGGCAGATGATGGTGGAATGAAAAATGAGTTATGGGCAGAGGCAAACAAACTGGAAGATGAAGGAATGGAGGAAATAGGAATGGTGGAAGGAGCAATGGTGACTGATGACTATGAAATGGGGAGGGGAACAAAAGTGGTGGGTACAATGAATGAAAGCATCAAGGGAAGAGAAAATGTATAATTACAAACTTTGACACCATTTGAGCCAGTGCCATTTTTTTTTAGATCACACAATTTAGTGCCCTCAGCACTTTATTTATCAACTGGCCTATTTACAATATTTACACAAAAATTTATATGATTAGCATACCGCCACCACAATCCTGGCTTTGGGTGTTCATCTAGTGAATCTATAGTGTCAAGACCAAATATGATTATACTTCAAGCAATATTTGAAGTTTGGCTGTCCTCTTCCCAAATTTTTCTAGGTTGCAAGCCAGCTACAATATGGCAGGTCATCACACATACCAGCACTTATACAATTACTAAATAATATGGCAAAAATATTTACCATATGGGAGCCTTCTTCGAATACCGATTGCGGTGATGGTTGGAACCAATGCTGCCACTTTTGAGAGTCTACTGGCTGTGGGATCTTGGGCACGTGTTACTCTAACCCCTTGGTGTGACAATAAGAGTTTTTCAATGATAGCCCTTATATCATAATATCCTTGGGATCAACCTCCTATTGAGGCATGCTTATTAGGACACAAAAAGGGTGTAAAATTGTGTCTTCTTTGCTCTCAGAATCAGCCTCTTGATCTTGTTCCTCTTCTTCTCAATCCTTCTCTTGAAAAAAGTTGCAAGCTACCATATTGTTCATTATTTGGATAATGCTTGCGTATTCCATTTGTCAGTGTTGGGAGATATTAACCCCTTCTTGCTCTATCTTCTGAAGAAATCTACAAGCAACCAAATAATTCATTGATGGAGCAATGCTTGCATATTCCATTTGTTGGCCCTGAATAAGATTCACCTATTGTGTTCCACACAACTACATTTCAGGTATTTACACAATTTGAGGGATCTACCATTGTGAATACTATGTGAGACAGACAGGAGCAACAACTTCCGAAGAGAGTGATGGAAAGGCAGTTTCTCTCCACTGTATTTTCTCGATTGGAATAAGAGTTGCCCTAATTGTATCACTTCTTGAAATATTTGAGGGAATATTTATTCCCCATATTGCAGCAAGAGGAGGCTTATGTCTGAGTGGAGAGCCTGAATATAGTAGAGGTGGGCCTGGGCGGGTTTCTGTTGGATCTTCTCTAGAATTCTCCTCCAAATCCTCTAAAATCAAACATTAAAGTCTATGATGCTCTCTAGAGGTTCTCTCATGATGGTGGAGAGGTGCATTAAGAGTTGAAAGGGGTCTTGAGAGCTATCAAATGTGTCAACTAGTGCTCCTGCCAAGTCTGCCCATGAGCAGATGCTCTTACGCCCAAGCATTTTGTACCATTGCAGTGCCCTTCCTTCTAGAGACAAGAATATAAGTCTGATCATGACATCTTTGTGGGTTATGCCATGGAGGGTCACTAGAGCCACAACATCTTCAAGGTGCTCTCAGACCATTCCCTCAGTGCCATTGTATTCTTTTAGGGTCTTCAGGGCACTTTTAGGAATCTCATGCTGACTTAGGATATTTAGAGGGCCATGATCATCCCAGCTGGGATAACATACTTGTGCCATTATAGTAAAGGTCCTTAGAGATCACGATTCTTGCCACTGAGTCAAAATCG
>JAQPPZ010008611.1:0-137484 GCA_028583015.1 Wollemia nobilis | reverse complement strand
GGATGTTACTCTAGGATATTGCTCCTTTATTTGTAAGCAAGAGAATGTACGGGTAGGGGAAATATTGTCCTTTTGCCAAGGTTCACCACTCTAGACCGAACTATTTACAAGATAAGCAGGTAATCAAACCCTTCTCTCTAGAGACCCAGGATCGCTTTCACAACTTTCATCTTCCCTCATATTAGTAGGATTTTAAATGTTTTTATTAGTGATGGGATCCTGATGTGCCAAGTACTATCACAACTAGTGACCTCATCTACAAAAGTAAAGAAATATTTCTACATCTGAGAAACCCATTAGGTATGGCTGAATGACCATAAAACTTTAGTATATATACATATTTCATAGAAACAGGTGTTGTGTTGACAAACATAGTTACTCACATGAATGATGGATTATGATAAATGCAGAGGTGCATAATTAAAACACAAACATGGTGTCGTTTGTAAGACTGATAGACATAATTCATTCTACTACGGAATGCAATGGATGAAGAATATCTATATGCAATGTGATGAAGTGAATGCATGTGTGAATGCATAATGCAAATGCAAATGTTTTTTTGGATTTTATTGCTTTACCAATTTTTTTGGATTTTATTGTTTTTTTTTAATTTTTATGGATTTTTGAGCCTTTATATTTGACCAAGCGGCAAGTACATGCCTTTGGAGCCTTTAAGAGTGACCAAATGGTGAGGAAATACTTTTGGAGCCTTTTTGATTGACCAAACTACTCACAAGAGAGCTTGGAGCATTTTAGGATGACCGAGTGGTTTTTGGCAAACCCTCGGTGCCTTTGGATTGACCGAGTGGTTTTTGGCAAACCCTCGTTGCCTTTGGGTTGACCAAGCAATTTCTCAAAAACCCTTGGTGCCTTTTGGGATGACTGAGCAGTTTTAAACAAACCCTCGGGGCCTTTGACTAACATGACCAAGCAGTTTTTGGAACCCTTGGTGCCTTTTACTGACATGACCAAGCTATTTTTGATAAACCCTTAGAGCATTTTGCTATGCTCTCAAGCATAGAATGCCTTAAGATGGATGATTTTGAGAGGTTCAGGCTCTTCAACACCCCCTAGCAACGTTAGGCGATACGTACCTGGACCAATATTCTCAAATATGATATAAGGTCCTATCCAATTAGCCGTGAATTTGTCTCACATATCAGGCGACAAATTAGAGTTCTATTGGTTCTCTTTTAGCACAAGATCCCCAAACTCAAAGTCTCTTTGATGGACTTTGATATTGTAAGCTCATTTTAATCACTCCTAATAAACATGAATATGCTCAAGGGCATTCATGCGACGTTCATCCAGTAGCATCAATTGATCTAGGTGAGCTTGCCATGCAGTGTCATCATCGATGAACTCTTTCAATGTGATGTGCAGTGTTGGAATTTCCAACTCTAAGGGCATAATGGCCTTAGTGCCATATACTAGTGAAAATAGAGTTGCTCTAGTGGGTATCCGAATGCTAGTCCTGTAAGCCCATAATGCAAGGGGCAGTTGTATATGCCAATATTTGTGGTGTTCTTGTACTGATTTTTCAAGATAGTCACCACTGTCTTGTTTGAGGCCTCAGCTTGCCCTTTTTCTTGCAAATAAAATGGAGTCACAAAACTATGCTTGATTCTATACTTAGATGTCAAAGCTCTCACAGTTTTGTTCTTAAATGACGTTCCATTATCCAAAATTATATTGGATGGAATCCCAAAATAACATATGATATGCTCGAGTATAAACTCTGCTATGCGAGCTCTAGTTGTCATTTTTAAGGGTATTACTTCCACCCATTTGGTAAAGTACTCAGTAGCCGTGATAATAAATGTATGTTGGTCTGACGATAGGAGAGAGATCTTCCTAATGAGATCCAATCCCCACTGAGAAAATGGCCAAGTCGCTTGGATGGTTTGTAAGGCCTGCGATGGCAAGTGCATCATATTAGCATGATGTTGATATTTGACACATTTCTTGACATACACATTGCAATCCTTCTCCATAGTGGGCCAATAGTAACCCATTTGAAGGATATGCTTGACGATGGCCCTGTCACTGAAATAGCCACCACATGTACCATCATGAGCTTGTGAAATTGCCCAATATGTCTCTTGGGGCTCTAGACAACGAAGGAGAACTCCATCGTAGCCTCGTCAGTACAAAATATCTCCTAAAAAGACATATTTAGTCACTTTATGCTTGAATGTGCATTTTGCGGCACATGATAATCCCTCTAGGGTCAAACCAAGTCTTAAGAAGTATTGGATTTGTGGCATCCAGCTTTGGTAAGCCTCAGTTTCGACTGCCAAGATGACTTGCTCCCCCTGCATATTTACACTTGCAAATGCAGACTAGGAAAAAACCTTGTGGTGAATGGTGGTACCGCTCCCCGTAGGACTCTGAGAGGTTAATGACCCCCAGGGTGCCTTCTTAAGAAATTCTTCAGCTTTTCAAAACCATTCATCTTTTGGTTCCATGCTAATCATGTTGATTGATTCTTTATTATCAAATACTTCACGTTTCGTTGTAGGGTGCAAGAGCGTTTTAACATGAATGGTAGTAAAATCAGCATACGGATTATGAGGGATTAAGGATCCCAAAGATGCCATGGTGTCTAAAAACCTATTTGATGAACGAGGGATTGCCTCGATGTCATACCATTCCAACTTAGCCAAATATGTAACAACAAGATCTTTATAAGCTTTTAACACATGACATTGATATTGGAAGAGCCCCTTAACTTGGTTGACTATGAGCAAGGAGTCGCCAAAGATGTTTAATATTTTAATGTTCATGGCGACGGCTGGGTGGAGGCCCAGAAGCAAGGCTTCGTACTCAGCATTTTTTTCGATGTAAGGAAAGTCTAATTTGAATGACAAGGGCATTGGAGCTCCTTGTGATGTGACAAACACTATTCTTGTACCACCCCCTTGCTCGTACTTTGAACCATCAAAGAACAAGGTCATATCAACACTATTTTATAGTTCTTCAGGTTCGGGAGCTTCGCATATGAAAAATACTACATCATCTAGAATCTCAATGGTAAGAGGCCTACTGTTTGACAGTGGTACCTCAGCCAACTAATCGGCTATGACTTATCCCTTAATGGACTTTTAGCTTATAAATTCCAAATTGAATTATATCAGTAGCATGATCCACTTTATAGTACATGTGTTATGATATGTCTTGCTCATCATATACTACAAAGGATTTTATTTTGATATTATATATGTCGTATGACTTAGCATATAGTTCCATAATTTCTTCGTAGTGAACACTATTGCTAAACACAACTTCTCCACATATGCATATCCTAGCTCATAACTCACCAAGGTTTGGCTAATATAATATATGGCTTGCTCCTTGCCTTGCACATTATTTTGGGCTAACATGATCCCTAATGCAAACTCAGTCACAAATATATATAACAGAAAAGGCACATCTGGCCTTGGTGGAGCTAGCACTGGCAGCGTTTCCAAGTATTACTTGATTTCAGCGAAGGCTGCTTGGCAGTCCTCGTCCCAATTAAATGGGACCCCCTTATGTAGTAGTCGATTCATGGGTTGATATTTATCCGATAATTGAGCAATGAATCGCTTTATCGATGCTACTTTGCCTTGAAGGCTTCTTAATTCCTTGATATTAGAGGGAGGACGCATCTCTAAGATAGCCTTGACCTTTGCTGGATCAACTTCGATGCCTCATTTGAAAATGATGAATCCCAAGATTTTACTTGAAGTTACGTCAAATACACACTTCTTAGGATTCAACTTGACATTATGCTCTATCAGGCAATCAAAGACCTTTCTCAGGACCTCAGCATGCTCTTCACGCAGCAATGACTTGGCCAACAAGTCATTGATATAGTCCTCTAGGATCTTATGCATGTAGTCATGAAAGATATATGTCATGGCCCACTAATATGTGGCACCAGCATTTTTGAGGCCGAATGGCATAAATTTATAGCAAAATGTCCCCCATAGCATTGTAAACACGGTTTTATGATGGTCTTCGGGTTTAATCCGAATTTGATTGTATCCAAAAAAAATTTCCATCAGGGAGAGCATATCATGACCTGTGGTTGCAACCACAAGAGCATAAATATTTGACAACATAAATGAATCCTTTGGTGTTGCCTTATTCAGGTCTCTAAAATCCGTATAAATACAAATTCTTCCATTAGGTTTTTCTACGGGCACCATATTGGATACCCATTCTGGATAGTCGATGGAGATGACAAACTCTACGTCCAATAGCTTTTGCAGCTCATCTTTCACCATTAAGGCTATTGTTTGATGAATATTTCTAAGATTTTGCTTGACTGGCTTCTTCAACATATCTAGTGAAAGGTTGTGGGTAACCAATTTTGGGTCTATACTTGGCATATCTTTGTACATCCAAGCAAAAATATTAGGTCTCTCTTTCAATAAAGGGATGAGGGTAGCATGCTCTGGAGTGAGACTCTCTCCAAATTTAACCTTCCTTGGATTAGTGGGATCATTGCTGATATCCACATCGAAGGTTTCCTCTACTGACATGTGTGATCCCTCCTCTAGCTGATGAGGTGTAGAGATCAAATGGATGTCATATGTTGGGTTTATAGGTTTCGTGTTGGAAGTATCCTCAGCATGATAAACATGATAAAAATCCTTTGTGTCATATGCAACATCTTCTCTTGGGACAAGTTATTTTGTCTTTATCATTGATCCCAAATCACAAGTATCATAGATTGCATCACAATTATCTTTTGCATTTTGATGAAGATCACTAGTATCACAACATGCATTTTATCATCATAGTTTTGTTCCCTAATTCTTCAAATTTTTATTGTTTTATTATCTTGGAAACATTTAGAGTGATTATTCCCTTGTATATTATTTTCCATAGACTAATAGGTACAGTAACACAAATTTCATAACAATCATTAGCATCATTAAGAACACTTTGCATGCATTGTTGAAGTATTAAAAATTCTCCCTTTTTTGCTTCTTCAAGAATAGATTGTAAATATTCCATCTCTTCATCTAACACATATTTTCATCTTCAGTAGCTTCTTGAGTGAACACTTGTAAAAGATTTTTGACCGTCTTTCTTTGTTTTTTTTTTTATTTCCATGTTGCAGTAATCAATTTCTATTGTAGAATACCTTATTTCTCCCAAACTTAAATAAATCAAATCTTTTTAAATTTCTAATTGCAAATATCAAATTTAAAAACATATTAGATATTTTTAAAACCCCGACTCCTTGATTTAAATAATTTTGAAATAACCTCCTAATTAATAATTTTGAAATATATATATATATATATATATTTCATTATTATAGCTCTCAAACACCTTTAATAAATCATAAAAATTTATAATCGAGTTCCTTCAACTTTCAACCTTTCAATCAAGTGGCGTTAGCTCAATCGATTAGATTCCTCAACATTTAAGGAGAAGACCAATGTTCAAATATTGCCAAGCGATACAAGGATAATATCCAAGCTTTGTTGTAATACCACTATGTGGCGATGATGTAATACATGTGGGACCCATTTCAATCCCATATAACCAATTGAAAAAAAAAAAACTTTCAACCTTTAAAATTTTAACTTTCAAATCTTCACACTCTTTAAAAAATAAAAAAACCTCTAAAGCTTTAAATCTCCAAGTATTTTAAAAAATTAATTAAATCCTTAATAAACTTCAAAAACTTTTAACCTAGTAGCATTCATTATCACTCCAAAAATTATAAACTAATTTGAACTTTAAATAATTGAAAAATATAAATGAACCTTATAACTCCATTCAAAGTAATTGAAAGTCTTATTTTCCCTCCAAAATAATTACTAGCGTATAAATGAGTAACGCTTAAGACATTACCTAATTAGCATTGGTGTGATTTAGGATGTGGCAAGTTGCATGCATGTCTGATGTGGTGAATTAGGTTAAGTATTTTTCCAATGCTTAGATTCTATCTGCATTCTTCTTGCTCGCTTGTTCATATGACTAATGTTACATTTTTTTGGTTGTTCGAATGGTAGCACTATCCCATTTTCCTCTTAATTGTTCGACATTCATCTTCCTTCTCAGATGCCTCAAAAATCTTCGTTGGCCTAGGTAGCAATAGACTGATTTCAAGTGCCTTAGTTTCAAATAATAATGCTCTGGTTCTCTCATCTCTAGTGGAAATGACCTAGGCGTTAATATTTTGGTTCCAAGTATCTTTGGTTTAAATAGCAATGCTTTGTCGAATTCATCTTAGGTCTTGGTATCTTACTTCAATATTGGTGCTTTCCTGTAGCACTCTAAAGACTTTCTATCTCTTCTACACCCTTGAATAAAAAATGCTTCTAGTAGCACTATAGTCTTTGCTCAACTGTTAATGGATTGTCTGGCGCTTTCTATAGTCTTTGCTCTTACATTGGTTTCTTGAGCCTCTATCTTCTTTCTAGTTTTTTAGACTTTGTATGCAATGTTGCTTGCTCTAGTTTCTTATACTATGTTGGTCGTGCAAGCTTCTTGTGCTATGTTGGCCGCTTTAGGCTTCTTGTGTTATGATCGTCGCTTTGTTGCCTTTGTATTCTATATTGACCTCTTGAACCTTTATCTCTATGTTGCCCTCTTGGAATATTTCTATATGTTGGTCAATTAGGTTTTGTTTCCTTTACTTGGCCACTTAGGCTTTGTTTTTCTATGCTTGGCCACTTACAATATAATTGTCTACATTCTCTCAATACACACTTGCACTTTAACTTACATGACACTTGTGCATTTCCTGCACATTGCACTCATACATAACACTTGTGCATTTCTTGCATTTTGACACTTACATGAAAGGGGAAATATAAATCACTCATCTAAACTATATACTCAATTTTAATCTACTACATATTTACATTTGTACCATGAAAGTACCATGGGTACATTAGCATGTACCAAATAATGTAATATTTTTTTTTCTTGGGTTACATAGGGGAGTTGGTTACAACCACTATTTTTAGTAATTGGCAAGTGCAAGGTTCAAACCACAAGGACTACTTCCAATAACCTATTCATCTCGTTGTTTTTGACCCGATGTGAGATGGAGACCACCGATCGCTCGGGGTTCGTATCATTATCATCGGTGTGGCATGCACTTAGAGGATTCAACACGGACTACTACCTTTGCTAAAGCTGACAATGTGCCCCTAAGATTTGAACCTAGGTCTCTTCTTAGTAAGTACCACACTCTTTGACCTTCATTAAATATAGACTTAACTACAAGTCTAAAAGCAGTCCCCTATAATCCCTAGTAAATCTGGCATGTGCTAAGGTTACGATGGGAGTTAAGTCCAGGGATGCTGTTTACATTTTTATTTCTTTTAATGGGGCGAAGTAAAACAAGTTGAATAGGTGGCACTCACATAAATTTGGTTAAGACCTTAACTCATCATTTACTTTCCTCCTAAAGAGATGACCGTGAACAACAACACCCACGTCAGTGCCAAATGACTTATATTTATGTTGGATTCCTATTTGTCGTCGTCGTCCACATCCACCCATGTACCCCAAAGGTCATAAATTAGTTCTCGCCCTATTTGATACATCACTTTGAAGTCCCAATTAGATAATATCGATGATCTCAGCATACATGCCCTCGAGGTATAAGGTATGGCAGTGGTGTCCTTGTTGGTAAATCCATTAATATAAATTTTTGAAGGATAGAAATGAAAAAACTTATTAAAATCAATAAGAAAAGAAATACACTCTCAAAGAAGAAGAAATTGTTTAGCTTTTTAACTATTTTGAATTTTGTTTTTTTTTTGTTTTTTTTAATGTTATTAAACTTTAAAACTTTAAAAAAATAAAAAATCAAGATCTAAATTTAAAAAAAAATTATACACCATACCTATTTTATATTAAAAATCTAAAGTGTTTGACCCTCATAAATGTAATTAAAATTATTTATTTCATAAATTCATACATACACATACTTGTAATGTAATCATGTGGTATGGCAAAGGACGTTGACTAAATAAATAAAAATAGAACTTTAGTTCTTCTAATTTTTATTTTATTTTAAATTATTGACACTTAAATATATAACTTTTAGTTTTAGGGGGCAGCACAACAGTTTGGACTTTGATTCTTTTTCAAAAGATCTAAAGTTCAAACTGTGGTGTGGTTAAATGTATAAAGGGATAAATATATGTTCATCAAATAAATATATATATATATATATATATAACTTTAAATTATTTAATATAATAAGGTTATTTTCGGTGGCCATTGCATATCTACAAATAGTTCCGACCACTTAAATTGAAATTATTTTATGATTAAAAAGAAAAATTAAAAAGAGATATTGGAGGTTTTTTTCTTAAACCTTGTTTAAATTGAAGTTTAGACGAGTGTTTTAGAGGTAGATAGGTATATATATATATATATATATATTTAGCTCCTACACTAACCAAATTATATATTTTTTATTTATTTATTCGAAGTTTCGAGCAAGCAGTTTATGTTAAAATATTTTTTTGGTAAAAATTTTGAGCTCACTTTACATAAATTAATTAAAAGGAAAATGGTTACAGTTTATACCCTGTGCTTCTACCATTACTATATACTTGGACAATTTCACTTTAAAAAGTTTTGAATAAGTAGACATGCTTCTGCCAACGCTGGTGGATAAGGCCAAACACATTTTAAAAAGTTCTAAATGAGTATCATGCCCAGCTCAACCCTGTTGGATGAGGACAAATAAAGGGATGAGGGTGGCATACTCTGGAGTGAGACTCTCTCCAAATTTAACCTTCCTTGGATTAATGGGATCACTGCTGATATCCACATCGAAGGTTTCCTCTACTGACATGTGTGATCCCTCCTCTAGATGATGATGTGTACAGATCAAATGGATGTCATCTGTTGGATTTATAGGTTTCGTGTCGGAAGTGTCCTCAGCATGATAAACATCATAAGCATGATAAACATGATAAAAATCCTTTGTGTCATATGCAACATCTTCTCTCGGGACAAGTTCTTTTGTCTTTATCATTGATCCCAAATCACAAGTATCATAGATTGCATCACAATTATCTTTTGCATTTTGATGAAGATCACTAGCATCACAACATGAATTTTATCATCATAGTTTTGTTCCCTAATTCTTCAAATTTTTATTGTTTTCTTATCTTGGAAACATTTAGAGTGATTATTCCCTTGTATATTGTTTTCCATAGACTAATAGGTATAGTAACAAAATTTTCATAACAATCATTAGCATCATTAAGAACACTTTGCATGCATTGTTGAAGTATTAAAAATTCTCCTTTTTTTGCTTCTTCAAGAATAGATTGTAAATATTCCATATCTTCATCTAACACATATTTTCATCTTCAGTAGCTTCTTGAGTAGCTTCTTGAGTGAACACTTGTAAAAGATTTTTGACTGTCTTTCTTTGTTTTTTCTTTTATTTCCATGTTGCAGTAATCAATTTCTTTTGTAGAATACCTTATTTCTCCCAAACTTAAATAAATCAAATCTTTCTAAATTTCTAATTGCAAATATCAAATTTAAAAACATATTAGATATTTTTAAAACCCCGAATCCTTGATTTAAATAATTTTGAAATAACCTCCTAATTAATAATTTTGAAATATATATATATATATATATATATATATATATATATATATATATTCTTATAGCTCTCAAACACCTTTAATAAATCCTAAAAAAATATAATCGATTTCCTTCAACTTTCAACCTTTCAATCAAGTGGCGTTAGCTCAATCGATTAGATTCCTCAACATTTAAGGAGGAGACCAATGTTCAAATATTTCCAAGCGATACAAGGATAATATCCAAGCTTTGTTGTAATACCACTATGTGGCGATGATGTAATACATGTGGGACCCATTTCAATCCCATATAACCAATTGAAAAAAAAAACTTTCAACCTTTCAAATGTTAACTTTCAAATATTCACACTCTTAAAAAATTAAAAAAACTCTAAAGCTTTAAATCTCCAAGTATTTTAAATAATTAATTAAATCCTCAATAAACTTCAAAAACTTTTAACCTAGTAGCATTCATTATCACTCCAAAAATTATAAACTAATTTGAACATTAAATAATTGAAAAATATAAAGTAACCTTATAACTCCATTCAAAGTAATTGAAAGTCTTATTTTCCCTCCAAAATAATGACTAGTGCATAAATGAGTAACGCTTAAGACATTACCTAATTAGCATTGGTGTGATTTACGATGTGGCAAGTTGCATGCATGTCTAATGTGGTGAATTAGGTTAAGTATTTTTCTAATGCTTAGATTCTATTTGCATTCTTCTTGCTCGCTTGTTCATATGACTCATATTACATTTTTTTGCTTGTTCGAATGGTAGCACTATTCCATTTTCCTCTTAATTGTTCGACATTCATCTTCCTTCTCAGATGCCTCAAAAATATTCGTTGGCCTAGGTAGCAATAGACTGATTTCAAGTGCCTCAGTTTCAAATAATAATGCTCTAGTTCTCTCATCTCTAGTGGAAATGACCTAGGCATTAATATTTTGGTTCCAGGTATCTTTGGTTTAAATATCAATGCTTTGGCGAATTCATCTTAGGTCTTGGTATCTTACTTCAGCATTGGTGCTTTCCTGTAGCACTCTGAAGACTTTCTATCTCTTCTACACCCTTGAATAAAAATGCTTCTAATAGCACTATAGTCTTTGTTCAACTGTTAATGGATTGTCTGTGGCTTTCTATAGTCTTTGCTCTTACATTGGTTTCTTGAGCCCCTATCTTCTTTCTAGTTTTTTAGACTTTGTATGCAATGTTGCTTGCTCTAGTTTCTTATACTATGTTGGTCGTGCAAGCTTCTTGTGCTATGTTGGCCGCTTTAGGCTTATTGTGTTATGTTGGCCACTTCAGGATTCTTGTGTTATGCGGGTCGCTTTGTTGCCTTTGTATTCTATATTGACCTCTTGAACCTTTATCTCTATGTTTTCGTCTTGGAATATTTCTATATGTTGGTCAATTAGGTTTTGTTTCCTTTACTTGGCCATTTAGGCTTTGTCTTACTATGCTTGGCCACTTACAATATAATTGTGCACATTCTCTCAATACACACTTGCACTCTAACTTACATGACACTTGTGCATTTCCTGCACATTGCACTCATACATAACACTTGTGCATTTCTTACATTTTGACACTTACACAAAAGGGGAAATATAAATCACTCATCTAAACTATATACTCAATTTTAATCTATTATATATTTATATTTGTACCATGAAAGTACCATGGGGTACATTAGCATGTACCAAATAATGTAATATTCTTTTTTCTTGGGTTACATAAAGGAGTTGGTTACAACCACTATTTTTAGTAATTGGCAAGCGCAAGGTTCAAACCACAAGGACTACTTCCAATAACCTATTCATCTCGTTGTTGTTGACCCAATGTGAGATGGAGACCACCGATTGCTCAGGGTCGTATCATTATCATCGGTCTGGCATGCACTTAGAGGATTCAACATAGACTACTACCTTTGCTAACGCTGACAGTGTGCCCCTAAGGTTTTAACCTAGGTCTCTTCTTGGCAAGTACCAAACTCTTTGACCTTCATTAAATATAGGCTTCACTCCAAGTCTAGAAGCAGTCCCCCATAAGCCCTGGTAAATCTGGCATGTGCTAGGGTTACGATGGGAGTTTAGTCCAGGGATTTTTTTTATATTTTTATTTCTTTTAATGGGGGTGAAGTAAAACAAGTTGAATAGGTGGCACTCACATAAATTTGGTTAAGACCTTAAATCATCATTTACTTTCCTCCTAAAGAGATGACCATGAACTACAACACCCACATGAGTGCAAAATGACTTATATTTATGTTGGATTCCTATTTGTCATCGTCGTCCACATCCACCCATGTACCCCAAAGGTCATAAATTAGTTCTCGCCCTATTTGATACATCACTTTGAAGTCCCAACTAGATAATATCGATGATCTCAACATTTATGCCCTCGAGGTATAGGGTATGGCATGTGGCTTCGATAGAGTAGGTGTCACTAAAGCTCTTTTCAACAAAGGGCTATGGGTACATATTTATGATTAAATAATAAAATGTAAGAAATAAATAAATACAAAAACAAAACATAGAAGAATAAAGAAATATACGAGACACAGATTTATGTGGTTCACCCAATGTGGGCTACGTCCACGAAGAAAATAACCAGGCTTTTTTATTTCATCTAGAAAATTGTGAAGGGATATAACCTACAGTAGATCCGTTGTAACTTCCTCTTCGCTCTATTACCATAAATTACGGTTACACACACCGTACATTACAATGCATATAAGCCATCATACATCATCCTCTTAGAAATAACACGTTATAATTTTAGGGTAAAAAAGCTCGCCTAAAATCTACCCTTCGATTTGTGATCTAATAATAAATGATCCAGATTTACATAGAGAAAGAACATCTATTTTTGGCTTTTGCCCCCTTGGACCCCTTGGCGATAGTAGTAGGGGGGGCAATGCCCGCTCTACACCCCCCTTCTTGGAGTGGTTCCAAGTGCGGCTGAAAACTAGGCCTTCGAATTAACCAGGCTCCACAACCAACACACACGCCTTGTTGTGGTTGTGGGCAAGGTCAATAGTACATGATCCAGGGACAATCTCACTTTTGTCTTTGCATCTCTCACAACTTCAAATCATGTCCATCAAGATCGATACAAATTTTGCACTTTTTTTTGAGGATTTGCTCCAAAAACTCAAGAACAATGAAAGTAACTAGAAAATCTATATTTGTTGAAAAAAATTGAAAACAAACATTTATTGGCATATGTAATTCCTTTTCGATATCGCTCTTTAAAAATTTGTCTAGCAAACATCCCTAGATGTATATATGCGGACGAGGAGTATATTATATGAGTATACAATGTGTGGTTCTTGTCCACCTACACGATGGTACCCGATGCACAACATGTGACCCTCCTACAAGTGGTAATGGCCACATGGAGTTGAAAGGGGTGGTAAATTCCACTAAAGAGGCTTACGATTGTGAGCACTTATTTTGGTTGCTACGAAAACGATGTCAAGAGGATTGAGCACATTTCTCTACTCTAATAATAGTTTTGGGTCAATTAACCCCCAAAGGCTAAGTGAATTGATAAGTGCTAGTCTAATTGGGTACTTACCAAGAAGAGACACAGGTTTAAAATTTGGGGGAAGCATATTGCAAAGGTATAGTCTGATTTGAATGCTCTAAGAACGTTCTAAAATGACGATGATGGTACGAATCCCGAGTACCCAGTGCTCCTTTTCACGTCGGGCTATAAAAAAACGATGTGCAATAGGTTTGGTGGATGCAGCCCTTGTGGTTTGAACCTTGCGCTTAATAGATACTAAAAATAGGATGGTTGTAACCAACTCTCCTATCAAGCAGAAAAAAAAAACAATGTTGGGCCAATCATCAAAACCAAATTATATTGATCATGCAACATTATTTATACAATTAGATGGTTAAATCTATATGTAAATTTAGGTCGCATTATTATAACAAAGAATAGGCTAATTGTTACAACCAACCAGATCTTCAATGAGATTAACAGGTATGTTATAATAATATAATATTTGTCTATCAAACACAACAAAAAAAAGTACATAGATGCAAAAATCAAATGAAAATAAAAATGCTTACGGTTCAACTAAGATCTAATTCACATAATCTTAGATGTGAAAGAATGTGTCTTTTGCACAACAGTAATAGTGGACACCAAAAATATTTTGTCATAGAATATGAAACCTACAAGGACATCAAGATTGCATATGAGGAAACTTTAAAGTTAAACTCATTAATACAACTTTTGAAGGATTGAGAATAGAAAAATAAAAAAACTTCTTATTAGAATCAACAATAAAAGAAATACACTCCAAAAGATGATAAGAAGATGTTTATATTTTTATTACTTTGAACATCATTGATACAGTTTTTTTTTTTTTAGTAATACTTTTTATATACATTCACCTTGGGAATTGAACCCGATAATGGAAGTGGTGTCCTTGCCGGTAAACCCATTAATACAAATTTTGAAGGATAGAAATGAAAAAACTTATTAAAATCAATAAGAAAAGAAATACACTCTAAAAGAAGAAATTGTTTAGCTTTTTAACTATTTTGAATTTTTTTTTATGTTATTAAACTTTAAAACTTAAAAAAAATAAAAAATCAGGATCTATATAAAAAAAGAAATAAAATTATACACCATACCTATTTTATATTAAAACTCTAAAGTGTTTGATCCTCATAGATGTAATTAAAATTATTTATTTTATAAATTCATACATACACATACTTGTAATGTAATCATGTGGTGTGGCACGTTGACTAAATAAATCAAAATAGAACTTCAGTTCTTTTAATTTTTATTTTATTTTAAATCATTGACACTTAAATATATAAATTTTAGTTTTAGGGGCAGCACAACAGTTTGGACTTTGACTCTTTTTCAAAAGATCTAAGGTTTAAACTGTGGTGTGGATAAATGTATAAAAGGATAAATATATGTTCATCAATAAATAAATAAAAAAATAAATAAATATATATATATATATATATATATATATATATATAACTTTAAATTATTTAATATAATAAGGTCCCCATCGGTCTCTATTCACATGATATGTCTTCGTGATCCAGTACTTTTCAAAGTGCTGCAACGACAATCTGAATTAGAGATAAGTTATCCATAAGATATTCCACAATCTGAATTAGAGATAAGTTATCCATATGATATTCCACAATCTGAATTAGAGATAAGTTATCCATATGATCTAAATTAATTCTCTTATTAAGCAGTCTATAGTCTATAATTCTCTTTGTACAGAAACGATGGGAACAAAGGGTAAGCTAAAGAGAAAGGGATTGAGCTGTTCATTCTCAATCGAAGTAGTAAGGCAGTGGGCATAGATGCCTCGTGCAGCTGAGCTAGTTATTATGCGTTGTGTGAAGGTCGTTTGGTTTTAATATAAAAGCTAAGTTTGTGGAAGTTTTTGTAGTTTAAATCTTGTACTCGTAAATTATTAAAAATATTATGGTTGTAATTTTTGAACAATTTTTTTTTTATAAAACTCAGATTTTTATAAAAAATTGTATTTTAACTTGTAATGAGTGAGTGGACTTGCTAGAGTTCAATTTTTTTTAAAGTTGAAGTTTTATAATAAGCATGGATCACTCATCATTCTATCATTCTAAGCCTTTGTGGTTTGCTCTTTTTACTAGGGATTAATAACTAATAACATTTTATATAAATTTGTGAAAAATATAAAGTATATAGTATTATTTTATAAATAGAAGGTATATAATTAACTCTAGTGTTGTGGTTATTTTACAAATTTTAAAATAAAATATTAGTTCTATAATAATTTTAATTAATAATAAATTATTAAAATGTTGTCATTAATTATTTTTATTAATAAGTCCGAGGTGTAGACCAATTGGTTCATCCAAACCCCATAAGGGGGCGGAGGTCTAAGGTTCAAATCTCGGGCCTCATCGGACTAAATGCTTGTCCCTTTCCTGGTGCTTTCAACGGCGTAAAAGGTTTTAAATGATTGTGGCATGGTGGTTATAGGGGCGGACTGCGCGAAGATCTATGTGGCGGCTTCAGGGCGGACAACGCAAAATACCGTGGCGGCCATAAAAGCTGGACAGCCTGCCCGGATTCGTGACGGCTACCGATTCCACCATGTAAATAAAGAAAAACAAACTATTTTTATTAATTTAATAAAATAGTAAATGTTATTTTATGTTTTTGAGACACATACAATGTTTTAATTTTTAAAAAGATTTTTTATTAAGTATTACAAATGTAAGCAATTTTTATATAATTTTGAACTTGAACTAATTCATTTAAGGTTATAGTTATGTCCTTGACCATAATATGGTTAGATGATCCTACTTTTATTAGGTTAATTTCTATAGATTATTGGCTTCCTAATTAATATGGTTAGATGATCTTATTTTTATTTGAATTGATTCATTTAAGGTTATAATTGTTTTTGTACAATCAAACACATCCACCCAACCACCCCCTCACACACTCACCCACGTTGTGGTTTGAACCTTGGACCTCCCAAAGAAGAGCCAAAGCACGAACCGTTGCATTGTCCCCTCTAGGACATTTAAGGTTATAATTATGTCTTAGACCATAATATGGTTAGATGTTCCTATTTGTATTAGGTTAATTTCTATAGATTGTTGGCTCCCTAATTTATTTTTGTGTTTATTGAAAGAGTTAAATTTAGTTAGTTTAGACATAGGAGAAAAAATCTCACCAAATTCAATTCCCTCAACCTAAGAAAATCCTTTTGCTACCAGGCAAGCCTTGTACTTATCCAAATTTCCTTCTACATTGTACTTCTTCTTTAATACCCACTTACAACCAACCAATTTTCTTCCAGGGGTAATTTTACCAAGTCCCATGTCTTACTTTTATCCAAGGATTTCATTTCTTCCTCTGTAACCCTTTTCTAAGATTTATTCTCATTTGACTAAAGTGTCTCTTTTACGCGTCTTGGGTTCTTCATTAGTAATTGATATATTAAATGCTAAATAAATATTTGAAGGGCTATGCATTTTTGGGAGTCTTCTCACTTGATCTGATCTCCTCAAACTTGGAGTTATAAGTTTTGCATCTTCAATTTACTCCTCACCTTCTTCCTTTAAATTTTTCTCTTCAGACTCTTCGTATTTCACCTTCTTCTATAGCACCAGGTTCTATTGCAGGTTCTTCCTCCTGTTCCAATTTTACTTGAACTATTTTAGGTTTTTTGCTTGGTTGCATTTCCTATTTTGGAACCCCTTTTGTTTCTCTAAATATCACATTACGATTGTAAACAATATTTTGTGTTTTTGGGTTCCACAACTTATATCCTTTAACACCAATACTATAACCCATAAATATGCAATTTTTAAATTTATAGTCTAGCTTAGTCCTTTTCTCTTTTGGGCCATATATAAGCATCACAACCAAAAACCCTTATATGACTAAGAGAGGGTTTCTTACCAGTCCACACTTCCTATGGAGTCTTCTCCACCAAACTGAGATAGGAGATCTATTGATGAGGTAACAAGCAATTAACACGACTTCTACCTAGATTTCCTTTTTAACCTTACACCACTTAGCATGCTTCTAGCCTTATCCATCAATGTTGTGTTCATTTGTTTTGCAACTCCATTATGTTGTGGAGTATACAAAGTTGTTTTCTACTCTTTATTCCACAATCCTTGCAAAAATGCTCAAATTCATTAGAGCAATACTCACCACCATTGTCACTTCTCAAAATATTTATCTTTTTCTCTATCTAATTTTCTACAAGAGCCTTAAACTATTTAAATTTATTGAAAACATCATATTTGTTCTGTAAAAATATACCTAGGTCTTTCTTGAAAAGTCATCTATAAATATAAAAAAATAGATAGATTTATCTAACAATGGTACTTTTGCAGGTCCAAACACATAACTATGAACTAGATGTAAAATTCCTTCAGATCTTGTAGCACTACTAGGAAACTTGACTTGATTTTTCTTTCCAAAAACACAATGCTCACAAAAATCAAAATTTAATGGGCAATCAAAAATTCTTTCAACCATACCTTTCATTTTTAATATTTAAAGGTCTTTCTCACCAATATGCCCCATGTTTTGATGCCACACCATTGTATTATCTACAAGAATAATCAGATCCACTTTTACCGTATTATTCTCCTCTACATTTAAAGAGTTATTATAATAAATACTTACAGTGTTAGCCTCAAGTTTGAACAGAGTTCTTGTACGAACTCCCCTTGCCAACACCAAGACTCCATGAACCATCTTGTAGCTATCCTTATTGAATTCCATAGTCACACCCACATATTTCATCTTACTCATAGATATTATATTCCCTACCAAGCCCAAAATATGCAACACACTAGGAAGGGTCTTAATTCTTCCATTTTTTAACCTCAACTTGACTCTTAACCTATTATTTTATATGTTGAATTGTCTCCCAAGAAGACTTCATCTTCATTTATCTTTTCATATTCATAGAACCCCTCCCTATGAGGAGTCATATGAAATGAAGCACCTAAGTCAATCAACCATGATTTATGGCATTCAATTGAGCATGTTGTATCTAAGAATACATCCCCTAAATCTTCATTTGTGGTCTTTGTTTCTACAAAAGTTCCTTCATCAAATGATCGACTATTATCAACCTTTTTATATCTACAATATCTTTTATAATGCCATGTTTTACCACACTTCCAGCATTTCCTCTTTTTTGAAGCAATAAATTTATCCCTAGATCTCTATTTCCTTTCTCCTAATTTATTTTTACTTCTTTCTTGAGAATGACCTCTCACAACCAAGGCATCCTTCTGGTGATAATCCTTAGAATATTTTTGTCTCCTTTCCTCATATAACAATATTCTTACTATATCCTCTACTTTAAATGTAGAAGTAGTATTGGTGATAACCATAAGTAGTTATCCCATGAATCAGATAATGAATAAAGTAAAGTAATACATTTTTCCTCTTCGTCCATTTTTACTTCAACAAAGTTTAATTGACTTATCGTAGTCTTAAAAGCATTCATATGTTCAGCCATAGAGTCACCATCATTCATCCAAAGTGAATGCAACTTCTTTCAGAGAACGAGTTTATTTACCAATGACTTTCTTTGATACAAAGTTCTCATCTTATCCCATAATAACTTTATCGCAATATTTGTCGATACATTCAATAATACCAAATCAGATAAGCATAATCTCATAGAACTCATTGACTTCCTATCAATATTTAGCTAATACTCATCTGTTATTAATGTTGGTTTTATTATTAAGATCATAATCCACTGATCTCTATCAACTAACAAATCCTCCATCTTGAGTTTTCATAACTCAAAGTTCTATCTATTAAAAGTTTCAATCTCTACCTATGTGCTTCCTGTCATTTTTCTTCACCTAGATTATTTCACATACAACTCCCACTCAAGAATTAATTTATCACAAGGTTGAAACCCTTACTTCTTGAACAAAGCTAAAAAACGTAGCTCTGATACCAAATGAAAAACAAAAGGCCTCAATAAACTAAATCTAGAAAAATAGTAAATACATAATCAAAGGAAAAAAGAAAAAACTAACATACACACATAACATAGTATTTCACCTAGGAAACCCTTACGAGAAAAAACCTAGCACAATAATATATCCTTATTATATAAACTTAACCATCTCCAATACAATAATGTTCATCTCTCATCTCTCTTCAAACCCTAATGCAAGTGCAATTAAATAACAACACAAAAACAAATTTTATAATACCATGGGAAAAAACCATAGGTTCAAATATTTAACCCTAAACAACCCATATGGGTCTAAAAATAGCTTAAAAAACCTAAAACTTCCACCGAGGTCCGTCGCCCTCAAACCCCCGCTTGGGGCCCGACCCGACCCCAAACCCTAATGAGGATACATGAAGAGTGTCTAGTATATTTTAGAGTTAACCCTACCGAATAACATGGAAAATATTCAACATATTTCCAACATCAACAACAAAGGTTTTGGTTGTAGGTCTTTTGTTCATAAACTTTTGGATTATTTGTTTTGAGTGAAGTCATCATGTGAATACGACATTTTCTATTTAAGTAGGTAGACTGCAATCTTCTCTAAAATATCAATCTAGTATTTTTCTGAGCCGCTTCTTCTAAATATTCATCTTTGAGTGGAGTTGTAAGGTAAAATTTTGAAATACTTCAGTGGATAGGTAGGGACCTTCATTAGAGTCTTAGCATAATATACTTCTCTTGATAGTGGGAATAATTAAACTAAATCAATTGGGTTGGGCATACCATTAAATTATTTTCCTCTCCAATTATCGTGGTCACCAGATGCGAGGGATCAGATGACCTAGCAATCATGCCTTGCATAGAGCTATATAACAAGGAAAAATCAAGAGCAAAAGAAGTAGCTTAATCAAACTACCTTTGGGATTTTATAAGAGGTTGTCTCCTAATTAAATGTGTGTGACCACCAAAATGGCCTCACACCTATGCTTCCTATTGCGTAAATGAAATAAAAGATACAAAATAGATGAATGCAAAATTGAAAACAAATGGAAAGAAGAAGAAACACTTTTATTCCCTTAAAGAAGCCAATTTCTATTACAGATACATCCCTATTAGGGATACCAATTTGATGCTCTTATTATAGTAGGAAAAACATATGAAATCCCTCTCAAGGGTAAATGTGAGTTTCAAGCCATTCTGGGTGACATGAACTGCTCTAGGTGTTAGAGTGGAGTTGAGCTAGCTATAAAACCCAAAAGCTCAAACTTGTGGGAAATCGCCACTATCTCATAATATAGTACACAAGATCCTATTAATGCCTTGTCACGATTTCACCCATGAAGGCCCACACGAGGCGTTGTCGCACCAATAGTCAACAATATCCCCCTCGACAATGCCCATGGGGCAGAATCAAACTAGTGACCATGCTCTGATACCACTTGTTAGAGTGGAGTTGAGCTAACCGTAAAATCCAAAAGCTCAAACTTGTGGGAAATCACCACTATCCTAGAACATAGTACATGGGAGCCTGTTAATGCCTTGTCATGATTCCGCCCACGGAGGCCCACACGAGGTGTTGCCACACCAACGGTCAATACTAGGGTGGAGTTTGACCTTCTTCTTCATGTTGAGGAAGGAATTGGATGATTGAATCTCCTTCAAATATGCTTTCCTGCGTTCAAAAAACAATACAAAAGAATTAATAGCATATGCAACCTCTCATGATGAGGTCCTTTAAGGAATATAGATATGAAGTTGCCATAACACTAATGAAATCAAGAAAGCGGATAAAACATGTTAAACCTATGCAATACTTGAAATGATTAATGGAAAAATATAACTAGAAAGCATAGATATCTATCTAATAGATTAATTGCATGAAATAAAGCATAATGACATGGAAATGAACTAATTATGTCCTATTTACCATATTAAAACAAATGTAATGAAAATCCTAATTCTATCGGTCAGAGTCTCTACAAATGCTAAATAAACCATTAAAGTGCTAAATCTAATCTAATGAAATATAGTGCAAAAGGAACAGTAAGGGGATCTATCACCAATTACAAACCGTAGCTCAGATGCACAGTCTACACTGTACACCGTAGTTGTCAGCTGCGACGGGCAACAAAGTGGTTTTTCCCTCCAAATCTAGGGATGTGGGCTTGATCCTCCTTGTCAAATTGATGATCAAGGGTCACCTTGGTGTCCTCTGGCTGGTTTTGCGATTGAATTGCACAATTGGGCCTCTATTTGCCTAAATTCGTGTTTCTTGGTGTTCTAGCTCCTTAGGGCATCCATGGCATGAATTGACATGATGCTTGATGAATTGGCAAGTGAATAGAAAAAAGGCTCTCTCAGTGTACTCAAATGAGTCTACAATCTGACAGGGCTTTGCTGATCTAAAATGCACTATCTCTCTATATGCTTTGCCCTAATTTGAAGGGGTACTTATAGGATTACCCAAGGGCTAGGGGTGGCTTCATGGAGAAGCCAAGATAAAAAAGAGGTAGTTAGGAAAGTTGGATTGGAAGCCTCTGGAATATTTTGTCCTTAAACTACCTTATTCTAGAACAAATGGTCATTTAAACCGATTTGGCTAGGATGAAGGCCAACTGAACTTCAGTTCCAAATTGTGGTCTCAGTTGCGGCCTAGACTATGAATCACAGGTGTCAGCAGCGGTTCAGACTATAGACCGTAGGTCTCAACTGCGATTCAGACTGATTAGGCCAAGGAGCCCAAATTGAGTTGTTAAAACCACTACTCTAACTTGGAGTCTATCCAAGATCTTCCATATGGTCTTGTAGCATGTCCCATATGAGTAGTCACCTTCAACATGATGTGTTTTAGGTGTCTACAGATGCCCCTTTTGAGATGCATTGTGAGATCGAACAACGATGAACAAAAATAGACCTCCTAAAATGATGCCAAAGGTTACATGATGATCATTAGTCTGATCAATATTAGATGCCCCAGGTCTTGCAAAAGGATGTGCATCCTAGAGTCATTGCTTCCAGCTCAATGGAGGCTTAAAATTGAAAAATCCTGTACCCGTCACCACTACCATTCGGTACATCTGTGTGCTCCATACGTATCTTTTGACACATAGATCTTGTGAAGACAAGAACATGACACTTAAATAAAATAAGGAAATCAAATAACATAATAAAACACAATATTGCACAAAATAGATATATTTATTCAATAAGTGGGGGGAGCCAATAAACTCCTTTTGATACAATCTGTCCTCAATGAGAGTATTTGATACAATGATTTACAAAAACACTAGGGTTCTCCGAAACCCTAGCTATAACAATGAAGTTCCTTCAGATTGATGTGTTCTTGCTTCCAACGGGGTGAGTGGGCTTTGGATATCCTATGGCAGACCACTCTAGCTTCAACAACCGTTCAAAAAAGATGTGAAATATGCAAATCTGCATACACAAAAATAGAGAAAGGGGTTAATAAAACCTGTGAGGGCTCCATAATGTGAGGCCCTCAAACATCAGTAAACCCTAACTAAAAATGGATCAAATGGCATGCAAAATCTACAAATCAGGTAATAGAATAAAACCAATAAATATATACCTTGCTTGTGATGTTTCTTTGCTTTGTTTTTGTAGTTTTACAGTAGATGACATGATGCGATGAGGCTCGATTCACGTTATGTAGTTTTAGTAGGCTCGGGCGTGCACTTGGTAGGCTCGACGCAAGCTTCACAGGCTCGGAGAGTGCCTACGGAATACAATAGGCTTTGGTGAGCACTTCATAGGCTCTACAGTGAGCCTCACAAGCTCTGGAGGGCGCCTGTGGGTTAAGGTAGAATCTGCAGAAGTAGATCTAGGGGGTGGCGACGAATGCGATATATGGATGGGGGCTACGATGGTGATGGAGGATGAATGGGGGATGACTGGAACAGAAGAAGTCTTGTTGGCTTAGCTAGGGCTTTATATCTTCAAACTCTATCTCTCTCTGCTTCACTAGAGCTTCAACAGTGACTCCTCTAGGGTGTAATTTCTAATCTCAAGGTTCCAATTCCAGGGTTTGGGCATTTGAAAATGCCCCTACTTATAATTCAACCTTAGGGTTTTAGCTCAACACTTTAGATCATGTGGCTAAGATTAAATCATATCCTAGGGCTGAGATTGTACTTTTTAGATGTGGCATGGATTAATGAAGATGGACGGTGGGGATTAGATTGGATTGGACGACTGTGGTTAATTGAGTTTATAAATATATATTTTATAATGAATATATTATAGTATAATATAAAATATTATATTAAATATAAAATAATATTAAAATAAGCCCAATTGGATTAGGAAATAACGGGAAAGGGCTAAAGTGGGTCTTTTGAAGGCAAGAAAGGTGTATGGTGGACAAGTCAGTCGTGGGATGGTTAGGATGGAGGATTAGTGGCTGCAATTTGGTGTCTATAGATGCCCATTTTTGTACCATGTTGCGTGAAACATAATATGGTGCAAAAATACGAGACACCTTCTTGGGCTATGGGCACAAAAACAACTTCTCTCTGTTTTTGGATTTGAGCATTGATGTTGAAGACGAAAGAATAAAGAATTTTTGGAATTTTGCGTAGCTTACCCCCTCAATTGGCGAATGAGTTACGAATGTGTCTCACAAGCTAATTGAAAATTTTGTGCAAATAATGAATGATGTAGTGGATTTGTGCAATTGATGAATGAATGACATGAAATGCAAATGTGATACTATTTTTACCTCAACGATGGAAAAGGGTTTGGTGTATAATACCATGTGATTGTGGACGATATGAATGATGTAAAATGTGATATCGTTTATGCCCCAACGGTGGAAAAGGGGTTGGTGCATAATACCATGTGATTGTGGATGATATGAATGATGCAAAATGTGATACCATTTATGCCCCAACGGTTGAGAGGGGTATTTGTCTAGTGTAGATGTCATGATCATGTGAGATGGATCCCGTCATGGGAGAATCATAATCTAATGTGGTTGCCCCATATTTGGGGTGATTCGATGTGGTTGAATAAAATGCCCTATAGACGTCATTGAGTATGCAAGGTATGATATATACATGATGCCATAGGCAGCATAAGGGGTCGGGTAGTGATTGTCTCGATAATTTCCACATGGAACCAATCAACCTATCAGGCTTACCTTGTCCGATGACTATGGTCAAATGAATGAGTGATTGTGATTAGAATTATCCGTGTTTTCTTGCCCCACAGAAAAGGACATCAATGACTACTTTTGAGCAAAATATTCTTGGCAAAGTTGCACTCAAAATGTGAGGTGCCAAATGTGATTGTGATTCGTGATGAAGTGATAATTATGATGATCATGGTCAAGTGTACTTATGGTAGATTATTCATCTTATCGAATTGCATGTATTACCATTGCTGCAATTGCCAATTTTATAGAATAACCTACTAGATACGAGGGTTGCTTGAATGGACTAAACCAATATTGGATGAAATGATTGATGGATTGAAATATGGTGACATGAAGACATGGTGATGAAAAAAATGTGTTGATGGATGCAATGTATGTGGATTCAATGATTGATTCTGTTTTTGCCCCTATAGATGAAGGGATTTTTGTTATTTGGAAATGTGATGAAATGAATCTATTTTTGCCCTAAGAGATGAAGGGGATTTTGAAATGTGAGCATGTGATGAATGTATCTATTTTTGCCCTAACAGATGGAGGGGTTTTTGAAATGAAATGATTTGTGTCTGTTCATTGCCCTTAACATATAAAGGGTTTTTTGATAATGTAAGTGTCCTGATGGTTATCTATCCATCCTACTGGATTGCATGGTGAAAACACAAGATTCCATAAACAAAAAGGAAAAACTAAACGAAATCGTATTAAAAGGAAGGAACACAAATGAATGAACACAAGATATAAGAACAATATGAAATGTAGCCCTTTTTTTATTGATATTCTTTTCAATTCGTGTTACAATACGTCTCCTTCCTTTTTAGGGGATAGGAGCGTTAGATATTGTTCTCTACAACTTGTCTCTGAATTCCTTCTTCCGCATGCCCACATATAAAATGGACGAACCAAAACGTTGTCGTCGCTTGCATTGACAAAGGTCGATTCCTCGTTGCTCCTTCAATAGACCTGAAATCTGTGTTCAAAGAAACAAACAAAGAATCAGTAGCACCTGTGTATGAAAAATAAAAGATAAATCTAACTATAGCTGAAATGAATCTAAATGCACTAAAAACTTGATAAATGCATAAACATGACACTAGCTAAAATACTATAAATGAAGTAAAGCGGGGAGGTTCCCAAAGGCAAACCACCTGCGGATAAAACCTTGCTTCGACACCAATCCGCTTGAGATGGGTCCGAAACCTGATGTGATGTGTTGTCGTCAAATTGATAGAATATTGTGGTCAAAAGATTGGGGTTTGGGCGCAAATCGCAAGTAAGTGAACTAACAGCACTTCGTTGCTCAGAATGCTCCTGCTCGGTATCTCATTTGGGTGAGGAAACTCACCATTTTATAGACCCAAGGGGTCTCTTTGAATTAACATGCAAAAGTGTTTCTTTGCATGAATGCTTTTGTTTGTGAAGAGAAGACTTCTTCTTGATCAAGGGCTTCTTAACTGCCTCTGTGCATGTCTTTGTGTGTTTTAGAAAAGCTCACTTGCACTCCCATGCAATGAAGGGATAACTAAGTGGCAAATCCGAGTTGTATTAAAAAGCTTACTCTCATTCCCATGCAGTGAAGGGAAAGTCAATTGGCAGATATGAGTTGTCAAAAGAACTCACTCGCACTCCTATGTCATGCAGGAAGAGCTAAGTGGCAGTTCTGAGTTGTCATGTGCTGAGGTCTGACTTTTTGTTGGTCAAACCTGGCATTCGTCCCACCCCGGAGCGAGCGCTAATAATCGTCCCTAGGTGAAATGAGTACAAATCCATACTCGTCCTTGGGTAGGACGAGTACAAATTCGCACTCGTCCCTGGGTGGGACGAATAAGAAATAAAGTGTCTAAAAGGTGCCAAACTGATTTTTGACTTGTAAAACTGCTGTGTAAGTGGTTAGAACCACTGTTTAACCTCTGGGGGCTACCTTGGGGGCTGTGTGTGTTAATGTGATCAGTGTTTGTAGTCACATAATCGGATTGGTGCTGTTTTGGTGTCTACAGATGCCCCTTTTTGGGAAGCGCTGTGCATGGCATAGCACCGAGCAAAAATAGATAACCAAAGCACTAATGATTAGGGTTTCTCAGTAACCTAACCAACTCTTGATGCCCCAAGCATGGAAAGGGCATGCATTCTTGAATCCTTGCTTCTGACGAGCTAAGGAATTTGATTTCAAGTATTAACCTATTTTGGTGAGGTGTGACTTGAGCTTGGACATTGATCAGTCATGAATAGGCAAAGGGCATAACCTTTTATCCACGGGGGAACCTTGTGTTCATGCTTCGGGAATTCCAAGTGTTTGATCAATTTTGTGATTATTGCTTGTTTGCTGCCCCAAGTAGGAGCGTGATTGTCTTTGTCAATGATTCTTTGAATGCATGCCATTGCCTTGATTGGGTGTGTGTTTGTTGATTGGTGACTTAAGTGTGACTACCCCCTCAAGCGACAAATCGATGAAGGAAGGACTGCCATGAGAAAAGCGACGAGTCGCTTGACCCAAGATGACTTAAGTGAGGGTGCCTTTAGATGTTGTCCGTTGAATGCTCGAGCAGTTTCCCGATTCTTTTGACCTATTTTTGGTGGGTGTGAACCCATTTTGGGATGCCATTTGGGGGTAACATTGGCGAAAATCCGTCTTCCCGTGGAGCGGTCTGGCTATGGTAGCCTTCTTGGGGAGTAGGATAACGACAAGGTAAACCCTGACATCAGTTTTCTTATGCCAAAAGGTTAAATGCAAGAGCACTTTTGTCTAGCAATTTTTAGTGGTTTTGTTGGAATTTGTCATTTTTATATTTTGGTTGTTTTGTTGTGTTTGTTGTTTTTTTTTTTTTTGTGGCGTGTTTTGTATGTATGTGTTTGATGTATGCAGAGGTGATTATGAATGTGATGTTTCTAATTTGTATGATGTATAGATATGGAATGAATGAAATGAGTTGTTGATGATGTGTTGATGCACCATAGACTGTACAAGATTTGACTGACTTGCTATACTAATGGGATGACTTTGTGGAATGACTTGGCATGTGATAACTGTGTGTTTTTGTATTTTGCATATATTTTGATGGTGATGTATGGAATAAAATGTGACAGTTGTTTTTAAAATGTAGTTAAGCTTTTCTGAGATTCAGATATTTTAACTAACTAGCCAAGACTGTACATTTATCTCGCAAGACTTTTGAACAAGGGCTAAATTCGACTTGAATTTAACCAAGTTATTTCACATCCCTGTGTGTGCAATTGAGTTCATTTATGTGGTATTCATCAGGATACCGCCAGTGCCAGATGGCCTTTCAACCGAACCTGTACTAAGGATCACCTAATTAGCTCCACTAACTCCTTGATTGTGTTTGGTTAGATTAATCTGCGATGCTATCTAGGATACCATAAGCTAGCTCATCCACATGCAAACATTGATCTATACACAAGTTAATGTGACAGATATATCGTCATGCGGGAGGTTTACTATCGGTGGTCGATAGGCTATCAACCAAACCGATGCTGAAGCTTGCCTCATGACTCGTCGAAATCTTTGAGAATTCCAGGGATTCAAGTTTGACTCCCTGCTTTTCTTCAATTGTATTGGGATACTTGCTCTTTATAGTGATAAGATCACTGTTTATTTTGTTTTATTGATGTTTTTTTTTTTTTTTGAGCAATGGATAGAGAGTGATGAGAATCACTATTGTACGTGCCTTTTGATGTGTGCACTGTAGGATGTCAATTTTGAATGTTTTGACGTTTTGCAAATTTTTGATGTTTTGCAACTTTTGAGAACTTGGGATTCATGGGGAATTGGGTAGGGAGGATGCTTGTCCTTTTGCCAACTCTTAGAATTCCTAGGGTCATTCACACAGGGGGATAAGCAAGATAGCCGTTTCGCTTATGGTGACCTGGATTACGGTGCAGGTTTCATATTTCGTTCACACAACTTAGGAATTTTTATGTGTGTTAATTTGTGTTGGGACGTGACGTAACAAGGTGTGATCCAAGTAAAAATTTTCCGTGTAAAATCTGTTTAACTGTGTACAGTTTTTGGCTAAAAATTTAAAGACATCTGAATGACGAAAACCCTATATACATTAGGAAACAACTGACTATGCTAAAATAAAAAGGTGATATGCTGGATGTATGCGTTTATGGAAATGGATTTGAGGTGGAAATGATGGAATTGCCAAGTAATGACAACCTATGGTGCTTTTGACTTGTATGACCTATCGAAGTATGCAAGGGATGGATGCAATGTTTAATGCAACCTATATTTTTGTATTTTGATTTTTATGAAAATGCATGCAAATGTTTTGGTGATTTCGTTTTTTTTTTTTTATGAGAATGTATGGAAAATGCAAATGTTTTTGTGATTTTGTTTTTTTTATGAGAATGTATGCAAATGTTTTGGTGATTTCGTGTTTTGCTGGCCATCGGGACCACCTGTGAATTAATGCTGTCAGAATCGAATGGGTCCCATGGCGCTATTGCATATGCTGACTCGTCTTTGGCGAGAGAGTCAGGCTTATCAGAATCTGGTGATTCTGAGATAGGGAAGACCTCATCATCAGGTAGCTCTACAACCAGGGTTTGATCCTCTTTGAGAGGAGTTTCATGTGAGTTGGGCTTTTGGGGCCCCAAAATCTTGGTTTCTACCAACTCTAAGTTATCGGGCAGCACATTGCTTGTATCGGGGAATTTGAGCTCCTCCACTTTGATTTGTTCCCGTTGCAAGTTGTGGGAAACTTGATGCCTTGAGAGGGATGACTGAATAGCACCCCCCATGCTTTGGTATTTCATTTTAGTCCACTCTTTTTCTAGCTCAGGTTCCTCAGAGGCTTCTTGAAGAATTTTTGGGGGTGGTCCATGAACATCGGGTGGGCGCTTGAAGAAGGCACCCGTCATTGGTCTTAGGATTGGCCTCCTGCTCAAGTCTAGGAGGCGTCGAGGGCAACGTTTGATAAGGTCGTAGAGACTTGTCTTGCACCCAGTTGTGTTTCTCATAATGTTTTGTCTTATGCATGCGAGGGGTTGGAGTCTTCGCCTGCATAGTGTGTTGTAACAACTCATCCTCCCGCTCAGTTCTAGGAGGTCTAAGAGGCAATGTTTGCTGACGTCACGGAGACCTGTCTCGCGCTAAGGGATTATCCCTCACATACATCTCAGATTGTTGTGCGCGAGGGACTGGGGCTTTCTCAATCACATAGTTATAAAACCTTTCAGTAGTCTGACGCTGAATGCGCTCTTGATCAAGGCGACACAAATGTTCTAATTCTTGTTGTTCTTTTTGAAGCCGCATGATTTGTGCTTGGCGGGCGGCTAGTTGTGTAAATGCCAAGTTACTTTGTTCTGTTGTCTCTTGTTTGATAGGCCTAGATGCTTCTCCTACATATATGTTTTGATCATAATACTCTGAGACTCCTATATGTTGCTTCCCTCTGTTGAGGTTGGCCGCATTGACTTGAAACTCTGGTCTCAATAAGGGATCTGGATATAATGCAGGTGTAGATGTGCATCATTTTGGCACTGGAAAATGACTTGGAGGAATTTAGTGATCCTCCTCTCTCTCTCTCTGTGATATGCATAAAAAGTGCGGGCAGAATTGTCTTGTCCTGTTGGGAGGACTTGTCGTTCTAGATATGGTCTACTATTTTCGACATTAATTGGGGGTAAATTAGGAACCACAAAATCATGTGGTCCTTCCTTTTGAACCCTTTGTTGTTCCATAGCATTATACAGTGCTTCATCACTAGGCCATCCATAATGAGCTTCAAAAGGAGGCTTCGTGCTTTGACCATGTGGTATATATAAGTTATTGTCTTGAAAAGATTCTTGTTGCTTAGGAGTTCCCCTTATAGAAGGGGTTCTAAAGTATCGTCTGTTGAAGGCCTGATTTGGAGAGCCACTCCTTGAGGCACCTCTAGAACCTTGTTCTATGACTGTATGGGTTGGAGTACCCCTCAATGATGGGGCTCTAGAGCCATGTTCTGCATGATGTGAACTAACTGTTGTACCCCGTCGGTGAGGCGGAATGGCTAAGTCTTCAATGCTATATCGAAGACGAGTTGTCTCTCTTGGCACATGTTCTGCAGCTTCTGCCCGTGATTGGGCTTGGCTACGAGTATTCACCATGATAATGCTAACCTAAAAAAATGCAAAAGTTCTTTTTGTGATTTTCTTTTTATGATGTTTTTGGTCTAAACAGAAAATAGCATACACACTCACAAGCAATGATTATCTCTTTTAAAGATTAATAGTGTGCCCTAAATCTGGTTTAGTGTGTTTTTGTTGTTTGTTTTGTTTTTTAAGATTTTTGTGAAACGTTTAAATGCAAGTATGAAGGCTCTTATGACTCCCAATATGGTCGCCCCTTCAATATACCATTGCCGGACCGATATACCAACCTCTCTATATACCCGCCCTTACGTGAGGGAGACTATAGGTACGTGAGAGCGAGATGATACGTGGAACATAGGCGGTACGGAAGGGGAATCGCTCTGTTTATGACACCTACCATAGAAGACTTATCCTCGCGTGCTTGGGAATCACCCCAAGCTACACTCGGTCAGCTTTCGTCAGGATTTATGTCTAGCAACAGTTGCGATCGAGGTAATGGATGCAATATATCAAGCCAAAGTGATAATGGAATCCACATTTGGTCTTGTTCAAGGGTTGGGGTTTTACGACCAATGCCTTGGTTTAAAATGCCTCGTGATGTGTGGGGTTCGTTTTAATTGTGCAAAATTGAAACAGGCAAACGAAAAGAAATTTTTCCCTAAGCCATACAAACTGAAAACCAGAAAATAGAAAAACAAAAATTTGACAGAAGCTGTAAAAACCCCTACCTCTTCTCTGCCTAACAGGATGTCTCTGATTTGCTCTAAAAATTGCACAAAATTATAATCGTCCCTGGGTGGAGCGAATAATAGACCGTAATCGTCCCAGGGTGGAACGAATAGTTTATTCGTCCCGGGGTGAGACGAGTACCAATTCTGTAATCGTCACGTGCAGAGACGAATAACAGTCCGAGGTTAAAAAATAGGTACCTGTAAAAACAAGCAATTTTAGATCAGTAAATTAACCTAAAAAAATAGAGGACAGTCATCCCACCGTGATCGCCATTGAAAACACGAGATTCCGGAAACAAAAAGGAAAAACTAAACGAAATCGTATTAAAAGGAAGGAACACAAATGAATGAACACAAGATATAAGAACAATATGAAATGTAGCCCTTTTTTTATTGATATTCTTTTCAATTCGTGTTACAATACGTCTCCTTCATTTTTAGGGGATAGGAGCGTTAGATATTGTTCTCTACAACTTGTCTCTGAATTCCTTCTTCCGCGTGCCCACATATAAAATGGACGAACCAAAACGTTGTCGCTGCTTGCATTGACAAAGGTCGATTCCTCGCTGCTCCTTCAATAGACCTAAAATATGTGTTCAAAGAAACAAACAAAGAATCAGTAGCACCTGTGTATGAAAAATAAAAGATAAATCTAACTATAGCTGAAATGAATCTAAATGCACTAAAAACTTGATAAATGCATAAACATGACACTAGCTAAAATACTATAAATGAAGTAAAGCGGGGAGGTGCCCGAAGGCAAACCACCCGCGGATAAAACCTTGCTTCGACACCAATCCGCTTGAGATGGGTCCGAAACCTGATGTGATGTGTTGTCATCAAATTGATAGAATATTGTGGTCAAAATATTGGGGTTTGGGCGCAAATCGCAAGTAAGTGAATTAACAGCACTTCGTTGCTCAGAATGCTCCTGCTCGGTATCTCCTTTGGGTGAGGAAACTCACCATTTTATAGACCCAAGGGGTCTCTTTGAATTAACATGCAAAAGTGTTTCTTTGCATGAATGCTTTTGTTTGTTAAGAGAAGACTTCTTCTTGATCAAGGGCTTCTTAACTGCCTCTGTGCATGTCTTTGTGTGTTTTAGAAAAGCTCACTTGCACTCCCATGCAATGAAGGGATAACTAAGTGGCAAATCTGAGTTGTCTTAAAAAGCTTACTCTCATTCCCATGCAGTGAAGGGAAAGTCAATTGGCAGATATGAGTTGTCAAAAGAACTCACTTGCACTCCTATGTCATGCAGGAAGAGCTAAGTGGCAGTTCTGAGTTGTCATGTGCTGAGGTCTGACTTTTTATCGGTCAAACCTGGCATTCGTCCCACCCCGGAGCGAGTGCTAATAATCGTCCCTGGGTGAAACGAGTACAAATCCATACTTGTCCTTGGGTAGGACGAGTACAAATTCGCACTCATCCCTGGGTGGGACGAATAAGAAATAAAGTGTCTAAAAGGTGCCAAACTAATTTTTGACTTGTAAAACTGCTGTGTAAGTGGTTAGAACCACTGTTTAACCTCTGGGGGCTACCCTAGGGGCTATGTGTGTTAATGTGATCAGTTTTTGTAGTCACATAATTGGATTGGTGCTATTTTGGTGTCTACACATGGATAATTGGTCGCTGCAACCATCGATGTCTAGGATAAACCACTAAATACAAGGTTCACTTATGAATGTTGCATAATGATAAATGAATGGATGATGTTGAATGTGAATGTTATCTATTTTTTCCCAAACAGATGAAGGGATTTTTGCAATTTGTAATATGTGATGAGTGTATCTATTTTTGCCCTAACATATCAAGGGTGTTTCGATGATGAAAATAAAATGATTTGTGTTTGTTCTTTGTCCTTAACAGATAAAGAGGTTTTTGATGAGGTAAGTGTTCTTATGGTAATATACCCATCCTACCAAATTGCATGGATAACCAGTCATTGCAATCGGCAAGGTTTCTAGGATAAATCACTAAATACAAGGTTCACTTATGAATGTTGCATAATGATAAATGAATGGATGATGTTAAATGTATGTGTGATCTATTTTTGTCCGAACAGATGAAGGAGTTTTTGATGGATGTATCTATTTTTGCCCTAATAGATGAAGGGGTTTGTGATGATGTAAGTGTCCTTATGGTAATCTACCCATCCTACCAGATTTTATGGATAACCATTCACTACATCCGCCAGGTTAAGTAGGATAAATCACTAGATACAAGGTTCATTTGTGAATGTTTCATAATGATAAATGAATGAATGATGAGTTATAATTTTATCTGTTTCTAGCCCCATGAACAAGGACATTATGATTTTGGAATGAAAATATTGATAAAAAATGTTGAATGAATCTTCGTGTTTTTGGCCGACGGGTAAGGCGAGAAAGCTCTATGTTTTTAGCCAACAGGTAAGGCTAGGTAAATGTGAAGATGTAATTGACTTGTTGATGATGTGATGTGATTGAATGATTGAATTGTTTATTGAACTAGTGGAGCAAGTGTGGAACCTTGAGAACCCTCCATTTGTGATCATGTTTGTTTGATTGGGGTAAAGGTGTGAAACATTGAGCACCCCCAAGTTGTGTTGATGTTTGTTTGATTGGAGGAAAGGTGTGAAACCTTGAGCACCCCCAAGTTGTGATGATGTTTGATTAGGGGAAAGGTGTGAAACCTTGAACACCCCCAAGTTGTGTTGATGCTTGATTAGGGGAAAGGTGTGAAACCTTGAACACCCCCAAGTTGTGTTGATGTTTGATTAGGGGAAAGGTGTGAAACCTTGAACACCCCCAAGTTGTGCTGATGTTTGTTTGATTGGGGGAAAGGTGTGAAACCTTGAGCACCCTCTAGTTGTGATGATGTTTTATTAGGGGAAATTTGTGAAACCTTGAACACCCCCCAAGTTATGTTGATGTTTGTTTGATTGCTGGGAAAGGTGTGAAACCTTGAGCACCCCCTAGTTGTGATGATGTTTGAACTTTCTAGTGTTCTTGGCATATGCGAGTTTGATATATATACATACATGGATTTTACTTTTGCATTGTATTTTTGTGTGAATGCAATGCCTATCTTATGAATGTTTTATGCATGTTTTATGAAAATGTTTTGACGGAATGCTTAATGGGTAATTAATGCAAGCTAATAATGATGTATATGCATAATATTTATATGGATGATTCATGCAAGCTATATGATGTGTTATGGATGATTAATGCAAGTAAATGTATAATGAATCTAAACTATATGAGAGGAATGCATGGTGTTCGAATGATCTTTTATAGTTCAAAAATTTTAATGGCCATTTTTTTTTTGTGTCCATTGTTTATCAGTTGGGGGTACCCATTGAGGGTGGAGGGTGGGGAGTGGCTTTATGCAACTTTAACTTGTAATGAAGGCATGGATGTTGACATGGAAGAAGATATGGATGAATACATGGATGTTGATATGGAAGAAGACATGGATGTTGATATGGAAGACTAAAAGGTTTTCAAAGACTCAAACATACTAGTGTCACCAACCAAACTCACTAGGTTGTCTAACTTTCTTTAGGACCAAATGTGTGTGCGAGTGAGGTTCAATTACCAAGTTTTGAGCATGACAATGACCCTATCCAATCAAGTACCAATGTGTGTGCATGTGAAGTTCATTAACCTATTATGAGTGGATTTAGACATGACCTGTTATGGAGATGACCTAAGTCTAGCCTGTCCTTATGTGCGTTCAGAGGTCTCTCTTTTTGGAGGAGAGACATGTATTCCTGGTTTTAGCTCAAGTTGAGTTATGGCGTTCGAAGTACGTACAGTTATCTTTCTCGTTCTGGGAGCCCTCTCACTAATTGCGTGCCTTGTCAGAAATAGGAATAATAATGAGCATAAACCCCCTCACCCTGCCTCATGGCCGATCATCGGCCATCTTCATTTGCTGAACAAGCCTCTGCCCCTTCACCGAACTCTCTTCTCCCTCTCACAACGTTATGGCCCCATCATCTATCTTCAACTTGGCTTCCGCCCCCTTTTGGTTATCTCATCCTCACATCTTGCAAAGGAATGTTTTACAACAAATGACAGGATCTTCGCTTCGCGCCCGCGCGTTTCTGCGGGAAAGTATTTGGGCTATGACAACAAAATAATCGGCTTGGCTCCTTATGGACCCTACTGGCGGGACATGAGGAAACTTTGTACTCTCCAGTTATTCTCTGCGCACAGACTCGAAGTACTAAAACATGTCCGTCTAGAAGAAGTTTCGGCTTTCATACATTCTTTGTTTCAGAGTTGCCAGCCACCGTCCCGCACCGTCAACATGAAATCGAGGCTCTCTGAATTGACATTTAATATAATTGTCCGCATGGTTGCCGGGAAACGATGCTTGGAGGCCTCTTACTCGGAGAACTCCAAAGAAGCTCAGCAATTGAAAGAGATGATACACCAGACTTTACTTCTTGCTGGAGCGTCTAACCTCGGAGATTATCTACCTTTTCTCAAGTGGCTTGATCTGCAAGGTCTCAAGTGGCTTCTGCATGATAAATATGCAGAAGAAAAGAGATGCTTTTATGCAGACTTTGGTCAACGATCACCATGAAAAGCGGAGGATGCACGCTCAACATCCAGAAGACTTAATTGATGTTCTCCTCTCAGCTACAGACAGCCATGGAACTCCGCCTGAGGATAAGGATACTGTGGTGAAGGCCACCGCCCTTGTAAGTTTTCGCATTTGTCCACCTATTTCTCATATTTTGTTTTCCCCCTTTTGGGTACATGAATTTTTTTTGATAATCTTTCTCGTGTATTACTTCTTTCTGCAGTCAATGATAACAGCAGGTACAGACACATCTGCCGTCACCGTCGAGTGGGCACTGGCGGCTTTATTGCAGAACCCGCACATTTTGGGGAAAGCACAGCAAGAGCTGGACGCTCAAATCGGGCGGGACCGAGTAGTAGAGGAATCAGATCTGCACAAACTGGGATATTTACAGGCGATTGTAAAAGAAACTCTTCGGCTATACCCGGCTGCACCTCTTCTACTTCCGCATGAATCCACAGAGGGATGCACCGTTGGAGGGTTTCATGTCCCCGCAGGAACTCGACTGATAGTGAATGTGTGGGCGATTCACAGGGATCCCGCCCTGTGGGATCGACCCACGGAATTCGATCCCGAACGGTTTTTGAAGGGCGAAAAAGAGATTGACGTGAAGGGTAACGACTTCGAATTGATTGCGTTTGGTTCAGGCAGAAGAATGTGCCCAGGCATGTCTCTTGCGTTGCGTGTGGTTTCGTACACGTTGGCGCGACTGTTACAGAGCTTCGATTGGAGCGTTCCAGCTGGCACCGAGATCGACATGAGCGAGGGACTCGGACTGACGATGCCCAAGGGTGCGCCGTTGGAGGCCCTCATCCAACCTCGCCTTCCCATCCGTCTCTATTCACATGACATGTCTTCGTGATCATTCTAGGAAATGATTTGAGGAACTGATGGGTAGAAAATAGAGTTTCTTTAGGTTTACGAGGAAGCACAATCCTTTAGTGTTTTTTCTTTTTTTAAATATATAATAAATCTTGTAACAGTTGTATTTTAAATACAATTATTTTAAAAGGTGTAAAAAGAATTTCTGATTTATAAAGTTAAAATGTTTATTGATGTTATATAAATTTGCATACTTTTATTGTATTTTGGTTTTCTATTTATAAATTTATAAGAAAATAAAAATAAAAATTATATATTTATATATAAAATATGAAATATATATGTTAAGGGATATTGGATTTAAGATTACAAGGCAAGTTTTCTAGTGTCAAGCATATTTTACTCATTATAATGTCCTCAAGGGTAAAGGTGGATTGGTAAGACTTTGGGCACTTACCAAGAGGAGACCTAGGTTCAAACCTTGGGGGCATGCCCAATAAAGGGCAAAGGTAGTAGTCTGACTTGAGTCTGCTGAATGTGCGCTAGCTTGATGACGACGATACCAACCTGGTACCCAACCCTGAGCCATTAGGGTCTCCCTTACTTTTGGATCGCGTTTACCGAAAAAAGATAAGGGTCATAGAGGCAGCTTCAATAATTTGACCTATGATCAAAGGCTTCCTCGGAGAAAATATCTGATGTGTCCAATTATTTGAAATAAAAGGATGTTACCTCTATATGTATATATTACTCATTATATTATAGAGAACACTCATCATTCTATAAAGACCTTGTGGTTTGCTTTGGATGTTACCTCTATACGTATATATTACTCATTATATTATAGAGAACACTCATCATTCTATAAAGACCTTCTGGTTTGCTTTTAATAGCTAATAACATTTCGTATAAATTTGTGAAAATATAAAGTATCTAATTAACTCTATTGTATGGTTAATTTACAAAATTTAAAATAAAGTATTAGTTGTATAATAATTTTAATTAATAATAAATTATTACATGTTATATTTAACTTTTTAATTTAAAAATAATAAATGTTTTATTTTATTTATTTAGACACGCAATGTTTTATTTTTTATCAAGATTTCTATTAAGTATTAAAAATGTAAACAAATTTTATATACTTTTGAATTTGAAGTGATTTATTTAAAGTTATAATTATGTCTTTGACCATAATATGGTTAGAATTATTAAGTTTTTTTTTTATCTTACTTTTATTAGGTTAATTTTTATAAATGATTGGCTCCTTAATTAATATGGTTAGATGGTCTTATTTTTATTTGAATTGATTCATTTAAAGTTATAATTATTTCTTAGACACCTAGGTGTTGCAGGTGAGTTGGAGAGGAGAGGGCAATCCTCCAAGTGAGGTCCTAGGTTCGAATCTCCACCCTACCAAAAAGTTGAATTGGGTACCCAAAATCCAATTGATAATGTTGGTGCGGGCAGGGCTGGGTGCGACTCCGGGTGACTTTGACGGTGTAGAACCCCCTGTTCGTGGTCTCTCAGACCAAGGCGGCCCCATAAGGGGTTTTTTGCTTTTAAAAAAAAAAAAAAAACCAGGTGTTGTAGGTGAGTTGGAGAGGAGAGGACAATCCTCCAAAGGAGGTCCCAGGTTCAAATCTCCACACCTTACCAAAAAGCTAAATTGGGTATCCAAAATCCAATTGATAATGTTGGTGCGGGTAGGGTCGGGTGCGACTCCCAGGTGACTTTGACGGTGTAGAACCCTTTGTTTGTGGTCTCTCAGACCAAAGCAGCCCTGCAAGGGGTTTTTCGCTTAAAAAAATAATAATAATTATTTCTTAGACCATAACATGATTAGATGATCCTATTTTTATTAGGTTAATATCTATAGATTGTTGGCTCTTTAATTTATTTTTTTGTTTATTGAAAGAGTTTATATATATATATATATATATGAATGAATGAAATATGTTAATTTCATCCACAAGAGACCTAATAGGATCTATGAGACAAAAAAAAAGATAAAATATAGTATATAAATAAGCTTTTCCTTTTTGTTAGAGCTCTATATTTCAATGTTACCACTACATTAATTCAAAGTGATTTTGTTTATGTTTATTTTGTGATGTTCAAAAACCTCAACATATCCACCTATTTTTGTAGATGATCAACTTACTAACTTGTACATACTTCTTAAGTTATCATTTTTTAGATGGTCTAATTTAGTAATTATAAAGACAAATTACTGTGCAAACCACAATTCCAACTCCAATCAATTAATTCAAAAGGGCTAATAAACTTAGAAAAAGGTAGAGAAAATAATCCCTAACAAGCATATGTAGCACATATTTTTGTTTGCAAAAGGACTAAAGCTTAGAAAATAATAGAGCAAGTAATCACTTACACCAACTATGTCCATAAGGTAAACATAAATGCATGAATATTTCTCTAAATGTCATGCATACTTATACATCTGATTGAAGAATATTGTTAGTCTAACTAATTGTTGCAATGGAAAAGAGTAAAACAATAGCCTAAAAATCATGAAAAAATAGATCCTTTCTTTAGATCACAACAATGATTTATAATCCGTATAATAACAAATTCAAAAGCAAAGAAAACAAGTTTTTTAAATAAAAGTTTTAATACTAGGAATATTTCCTCAATTTCCTACAAAATCATCAAAGAATTGTTGATTTGACGTGATATTTAGTTTCTTAACTACAAAAAATTACTTGAACAAAAGGAAAGAAACATGGGTTCTATACTCATGAGACCATAGGCTATATGGGATAATATCTTTTGATAGGAATGCAATGTCACCACTAGATTAGATTTTTGTCAGAGCACATGAGCACTTGAATCAAAAAGAAAGAAACATGGGTTTTAATGTCCATGAGACCATAGTCCATATGGGATAATGCCTTTTGATATGGATGCAACATCACCACCAAATTGGATTTCGTCAAAGCATACTAGAGCATGGTGTACGACAATACCCCTATAGGATTCAAACATGGGACCTCTTATCTAGAGTTCCAAAGTCTTCACAATTGGGCCCATTCAAGTGGATCTTCAACTCAAGCTCTCTTTTTGGATGTATCTTTAGCTGCATATTTTATTCATGAAAAATTTGTTAGATTTCACACCTATTACTAGAAATAAACATAAGTAATTCATCCACTTAAATATTATATAGAAAGCATAAAAAGAGACAAAAAATAAAGATACAGTAGGAAACCATAAAAAACATAAATAATCACTATATTAGTCATGGACGAGGATCACAACACATTGATACAATGGATGGAGTGGTGAGGGTATTTATACCAATACCAAGCCCCTAATTACATAAATGAGTTTAACATAAGTCAACATAATAAGAGGGATTTAAGGTTAATTACAAGTTATAAGATGGGTTTAATCATAACTAGGTTAATCACGACCCATAGACCTTACATGATAATATATTACAATAAAATAAATATAAATATACAATGATTATCCTTAGGTATATAGAAGATTGTGTCATATAATGTTGGCCTTGGTCATAAGGTAGATTACACTTTTAATACCCCTTATAATATAAATTGAGGGGCCAAGGAGAGAAGACATTAGTGACAATAATATCTTCCCCTCTCCTATAATGGATGCTCTAGTGGGTCTTGAAATTTTGAATAATATCCTTTTGAATCCCTCTCATCATTTGGAAGACATTCACCCATCTTTAGAAACTCAACTTCAATCCTTTGTAATTTTAGCAAGCAATTTTTGGTTGGATGTCCTTCCTTCTTGCAATATTTACATATGGTTTTTGAAAATTTGAAGACTTATTATAGCCCTTGGGCCTTTGGGTTTTAGCATATTTCTATTTGAGTTAATTTACATGAACTTGTACTTGTGAAATACCATCACAATTCCTCATTGCTACATGAAAATGAACTAGGAGAGAAAAATGATAATTAAGAATTAGAGGTTTTAGTGTTTTCAAGGACATAGGAATCATATGAACCATAAGGTTTAACATTTGAAAAGAAGAGATACTGGAAAGGAAAAGTTTTATGCATTCTATATCATATTTCTTTTTGCCTCTATATAATATAATATTTGCTCTCAATGCCTTGAATCTCGTAATATAGTCCTCAACATTATAAAACTAAGATAATTTGAGAGAAGAAATCTTTATTTCCAAGCGACTTATTGTAATTCTATTTACTTTTCTAAATAAATCATGAAATTTTGACCATACTCGTAGACACCTAAAATACATCATGTTTAGGAGACTACTCATATGGGCACATCCAAAGACCATATGACTGATATTGAACCTTTCCAAGAGCTAGAAGTGGTCCTAATCACTCAAAAGACGTAGTTTTGGCCCATTCAGGCTCGATCGCTATCAACTAGAGCGATCGCCAACATAGGCCACTGAAGCTGAGAGTGACCACATCTAGCCACTGCTCTAGACATCGACTAGCACTGAAACACAGTCTAGTAATGAATACGGGCCTAGATCCTATAGTATGATTGCATTTGCATTGTTTGTGGATGGTTTTTGGCATGGATCTCCCAGAGTTCCTCCTGACTGCCCATTTCATGCAAATCTATAATTGAGCCTTCTTCTCTAACAGTCAGTTATATGTAGATCTGGATCTTGGCTTCTCCAAGAAGCCAAAATTCAGATCTAGATATGAATTTGGGAGGTCTACATATGCACTCTCCCAAGAACAAGAAAATGATCGTGAATATCCAAGTTTTTTTGCAGTGAAGTCCTAGTGAATTGGAGAGCAATTTTGTATCCCCTTGAGGAGTAACGAAGTGTTGTATGATTGAGCAACGACAATGCGCCATTCAAGCACTTAGTTCCACACAATATTCATTGCCAATCTATCTCTAGAAAATAAGGTGACCCTTCAACATCAATTTGGACGAAGGATTGAGTGTCGTCGCCCCTGGTTCACAAGAAAGAAGGTTTCATTTCATGGCTGCTAACCTTGACAACGGTCTGTAGGCACAACCTAGGGTTGAGACACTATTTTCCTAAGTTTTAGCATAGATATTTCATTATTTTCTATTTTATCAATTAATGTTAGCATAGATCTATTTTTCTTAATGCATTTCCACGGTGATTTCTGAGTTATCAACGTATTCTTGCTTAGTTTTGCTTCATTATGCTTTTATATCATTCTTTGCATATCTACTAATAAAGCCTCATCTTGAGAGGCCATATATGCTACTAACCATTTGTTTTTGTTTCTTGTACACAGGTTTAGATTTTAGGACCAAGTCAAAACACTCAAAGCATCAGATCCCTCTAGGTAAGCAAAGGAGAAGAAGGCATCAGTAAGCCCTTGTACAAGTTTGTGTACGAATCCGAGAGGCCTATGGAGTGCACCACCCCCTTTGAAAGGGGCCATATCTTCTTGTATTTATTGTATCAAATATGGTATCCCTAAGAGGGACCTATCTGTAACCAAAGTTTCAAATGAATAAATAAAAGAGATCTCTTGATTTTGTTACTTTCGTGTTCTTCACGCATTTATGATCCTCTCGCTTGATATTATGCTACAAGTAGGATAGGTGTCTACTTCCCGAGGTCGTACAGATGGCGATCACAGTGGGACCCCCACCTGGTTTTCTAATTTCAATTATTTTGCTAATGTTTTTATGTTTTTTGTGTGCAGGTCTAGCCGCTCTGGTCGATAATGACTAGCAGACAGAGGCCACTTTTGAATACAGCAACCAGAAGCAACCGCTCTGGTCGACAATGGCCAGTAGAAAAATAACAATAGAGGTCAGCCTATGCTACATCAGATATGGATTTTAGGTTGGGGTAACTCTCTGCTATTTTTCCTTTCTTTTTATCTAACTTGTTTTTAGAATACAGTAGGAAAAATATCATTTTAATTAAGAAAACATAGAAAAAAATTAAAATAAAAATGCATAAAGCTTCTTATTTTTTGGAAGCACGAGGATATGGAAACAAAATGGAAATGCCAAGTGCGATGTATGCAAAAGCAAAACGTAACGCTAAGTCCTACGAATTGAAATGCATGAGAGGAGAGAAACATAAACGAATTGAAACAAGATAGAAAGCAAATGTCGAGTACAACCCTTTTTATTAATTTGCTTTAAAATCGGGTTACAATATGTCTCCTCCCTTTTTGGGGGCTAGGAGCATTAAGTAGGGCTCTATTACATCATGGATTGATACTCTTTATTCCACGTGCCCACATGTAAAGTGGGCAGACCAAATGTTGCCGCCGCTTGCGTGAATGCGTCTTTGATTCATTGCTACTCCTCCAGTGTCGAGATCCTATGTTCAGAGAAACAGAAAAGGATTAGTAGCACCTGCGGATGAAGTAAAGCATGCGATCCCCAAAGCCTACGATTAGTGCATGCGTAAAATAAATAAAATGATAACTAAAACATATCAAAATGAGCTAAAAAATTGACAAAGGCATGAGAACATTACCAGGAAGGCACTACAAAAGGAACAGTTAGGAAATTCACCACGGATTTCTAATCGCTCTGGGGTGGGATGATTAGACCTACAACAAAATGTCAGAAATAACCCTCCTAAATGTCCCATATAAGAGGCTCCAAATCACCTGCAAAGTTGGGGGTTGGGTAAAACGGGGTATTTTGGAAAGACCCAGAAGGTCAGATTTTGCCAATATGGCCTCTATCACCCAGAATCTGATGATGCTCCTTGCATGTTAGTGAAAGCAAGAAATAACAAAAGCATGATCAAAATTGCTCAGAATAACATGAAATTTGAATGAAAGCCTATTTGAACAACCTAGAAATAAATGCAAGAAAAACAGAAATGAAATTTGCTACAGATTTCTAATCACTTCGGGGTGGGGCGATTAGGACTGCAGCAGTGCGGGGGGCGCCCGAGGGCAGGACGCCCACTGTTTGGGGCTCGGTTTTGGCACCAATCCACTTGGGATGGGTCCAAAACCTCTTGTGGGGTATTCTCGACAAATTTGGGTGGGATATTGTGGCAAAATGTCAGGTTTTTGGGTCCGAATTGTGCTTCCAATAATCACCCAATAACATCCCTTCCAAAAGAGAGATCAAGGATGTGAAAGGCACAAGCAAAAGGGTGAGGACATAAATAGGTAGCACTCCATTGCTCCAAATGCTCATGACCTATTCCTTTTGGGGTGAGAAGACTCACCATTTTATAGACTTGATGGTCTCTATGAATGAGCATGCAAAGGCACCACTTGGCGATCATGCCTTCTCAGGGGAGAGAAGATTCCTCCCTGATTAAGGACTCCATGACTGCCTCTATGAATGCCTCTTTGAGCTCAAAAATGCTTACTTGCACTCCCATGCAATGAAGGAGGAGTTAAGTGGCGGATATGAGCTGCCATTTGTCAAGGTTTGACATTTTTCCCGTCAAACCTGCTATTCGCCCCACCCAAGGGTGAATGCTGCTAATCGTCCCTGGGTGGAACGAATACCAATTTGTAATCGTCCCTGGATGGAATGAATAAGGAGCAGAGTGCCTGAAAGGTGCCAAATTGACCTCTGACCTTCCAAAAATACTGTGAGAGTGGTTAGGACCATTGTTTAACCTTTGGGGGCTACCCTGGGGGCTGTGTATGTTAGTGCGATCAGTGTTTGTAGCCACATAATCGGATTGGTGCTATTTTGGTGTCTACAGATGCCCCTTTTTGGGATGCGTTGTGTGTGGCATAGTGTTGAGAAAAAATAGATAACCAAAGCACTAATGATTAGGGTTTCTTAGTAACCTAACCAACTTTTGATGCCCCAAGTATGGAAAGGGGCATGCATTCTTGAATCCTTGCTTCTGACGAGCTAAGGAACTTAATTCAAGTGTTAACCTTTTTTTGGTGAGGTGTTACTTGATCTTGGGCATTGATCAGTCATGAATAGGAAAAGGGTGCAACCTTTTATCTATGGGAACCTTGAGTTCATGATTCACAAATGCCAAGTGTTTGATCAGCTTGTGATTATTGCTCGTTTGCTTCCCCAAGTAGGGGTGTGATTGTATTTGTCAATGATTATTTGAATGCATGCCATTTCCTTGATTGGTGTGTGACTACCCCCTCAAGCGATGAATCGATGAGGGAATGACCTACATGAGAAAAGCGATGAGTCGCTTGACCCAAGATGACTTGTGTAAGGGTGCCTTCAGTTGTTTTGCTTTGAATGCTTATGCAATTTCCCAACATTTAGACCTATTTTTGGTGGGTGTTAACCCTTTTTGGGATGCCATTTGGGGATGAAATTCTCAAAAATTCGTCCTCCCATGGAGCGGTCCGGCTATGGTAGCCTTCTTAGGGAGTAGGATAGTGAGTATTTGTGACCCCGACATCTGGTTTGAATGCCAAGAAGCACAGGCGCAAAGGTGCCTTGTTCGGTAATGTTATTGCTATTTTTGGGTGGGTTTGGACCCTTTTTGTGACATCGTTTGGGGATGAAATTCACGACCATCCGTCCTCCCGTGGAGCGGTCCAACTATGGTAGCCTTCTTAGGGAGTATGATAGTGAGGATTTGTGACCTCGATGTCTATTTTGCATGCCAAGAATGTCAAGTGCAAAAGCACTCTTATTTGGTAATTTTATTTCTATTTTTTGTGCATTTGGGTGCAGTTTTTGTAGTTTTTGATCTTCTTGCTCTGTAATCATCCCAGGGTGGGAAAAATACCAATTTTGTAATTGTCTCAGGGTGGGACAAGCGCTAACTAGAGCACTCATCCCAGGGTGGAATGATTACAGGCCTAAAAGCCTATTTAAGGGCCAAAACTAGGGTTTGGGCTCATTTGCAACTTGTTTTTTTGGCGATTTGGAGTTGTGAGGAGGAGGAGGTCGAGTCTGCGAAGCGGAGCACTACAAATTTTTTTTGAACACCATGAGTTCACGAACCGGATCAAGTGGCAGAGCCGAAGCGAGACCGATGAGTGCTCCTTGTTTATTTGGCTATTTTATTTGATAGTTTTAAAACCGTAATGATTTTTTTTCTTTCTTTTGTATTTCGTTTGCAATTTAAACTAAAACAAACCTTAGTTCAAATTTATTTTGTGAAAAAAATGTAATGAATTTATTTTGAAATTTGATTTCCGTTTTAAACTAAGGTAAACCCTAGGTTAAAAAAAAATTTGCTTTTAGTTAATTATTATTATTATTTTTTGTATTTTCGTTAAAAACCCTAGATTTAAATGCGTTCTTTGTTATTTGTTTTTGTTTTTAAACTAAAACCCTAGTTTAAACTTAGGTTGAAAACCTTGCTTAAAAAATTGGTCTTAGTTTGTTTTTTTGTTTTTATTTTCGTTTAAGGTTAAAAAACTCCTAGATTGAAATGACCCTAGTTGTGTGGCTGTTTTTATTTGAGACTAGAAAATAGAACCCTAGTTATGTTCAAAAAACCTAGTTTAAAAATTTATTTATTTTGTTGTTTTAGTTTTGTTATTGCTTGTGCTTTGTCAGTTCAAACTGAGGTTAGAAACCCTAGATAACTGACAAGTTTGATTTTTATGAATTTGTTTGTGTTTTTGTATTTATCATCTTGAACCAAAAAGTGAAAAACCCTAGGTACTAACAAATTGATTTTGATTTTATTTGCTTTTGTTGTTTATATGTCAGTTTAAACTTTACAGTTAAAAACTTAGGTAACTGACAAAATTTTTGTTTTGAATTTGTTTTTTTTGTATTTATCAATTTGAACCAAAATTTAAAAACCCTAGGTACTGACAAATATGATTTTGAATTTATCTGTTTGTTTTTGGACTATTTTTAGCTGTACATTTATTAGATGTGGCTGTACAGTTTATTTAACTATGTTTGTTGTACAGTTTTTATGCATTGTTGTATATTTATGTTATTGTTGTACAATTTTGTTGTTTTTCATGTTTTTAATGTTTGTGTTGGTTTTGTTTTTCAGGTGGTGAAGAGTCGGTACCGTCAGTCGACGGTATTCTCTGATGCCCGGGAGGCGTTGACTGTGGTGGATTGGGAGTGGCTTGATGCCCTTGGGCTCAAGCATGTGACTCGACTAGAGCCTATGGTGGGGGATCGGGCATATCTGACCACCCTGATCAACTTATGGGATCCCTGCACTAATACCTTTTTGGGCGCCGCGGTCGCGCGCCGCCTCGGGGCGCGGCCCGGCCACGTCGGCGCCGCGCCCGCGGCCCCGGGACCCCGGGCCCTCGCGGCTCCGCGTGCGGGGCGGACCGTGGCTGCCGGACTTTCGCGTCCCACCCCTCTCCTCTCTCCTCTCTCCCCCCCGCCCCTCGCCCCCCTCCGCCTCCCCGACCGCCGTCCTGTCGCTTCCCCCTTGTCCCTTGTCTCTGTCTCTGCCTGTTGTTTGTCCGTCCTCTCCTCGGTGCCTCGCTCGATCGCCCTCTCTCTCGCTGTGTGACTTAGCTATCGTGTAGAGTGATGGGGATGGAGAGGGGGGGGGGGGGGGGGGGGTGGGGGGGGGGGGGGGGTGTGTGTGGGGGAGAGGGGGGGGGGGGGGTGTGTGGGGTCCGTGTGGGCGGCCGGGGGGTGGCTTGTCGGCGCGGGGGGCGGGCGGCGGGTGGGGCTCGGCGCCCTCGGTTTTGGGTGTGCGGCGTGCGCGAGCCCGGGGCGGGGGCGGGGGGGGGGGCGTCGGGGCGGGGGGGGGGGTTGTGGTGTGGAGCGTGGTGGGTGTCGCGGGGTCGCGTGCGGCGCGCGGGCGGGCGGCGCGCGGGGCGTCGGGCGCCCTCCCCCTCCGTCTGCCGTTGTTTGCGTCGCCCGCCCCCGTGCCCCGCCCGCGCCGCGGCGCTCCGTCGTGCCCCGTCTCTGGTCGCCCGCGCGGGGGGGGGGGTGGGGGGGGGGGTGGGGGCGTTGGGGGGGGGCGGCTCTGGCGGGCGCGAGGGCGGTGGGCGGGGGCCGGCCCCCCCCGCCCCCGCCCGCGCCGCCCGCCCCCCGCCGCGGCCGGCGCCCGCCCCCTGCCCCCTTTCCCCCCCTCCCCCCCCCCCCCCCCCCCCCCCCCCCCCCGCCGCCGACTTTTCCCCGCCGGGGGCGCCCCCCCCCCCTCGCTCCCCCCCTCCCCCCCCCTCCCCCCCCCCCCCCCCCCCCCCCCCCCCCCCCCCCCCCCCTCCCCCCCCCCCCCCCCTCCCTCTGCCCTCGCGCCTTGCTCCCCCCCTCCCCCCCCCCCGCTCCCCCCCCCCCGCCGCCGCGGCGCCGGTCGCGGTGGGTGGCCCCCCGTCCTTCCGCTCGCCCCCCGCCCCTCGCGTCTCGCCGTCGTCCCCCGTGCCCCCCCCGCGCCCTCCGGCCTCTCCCCCCCCCCGCGCCCCCCCCCCCGCCTCGGCGTCGCCCCTCCCCCCCCCCCCCCCTCCCCCCCCCTCCCCCCCCTCCCCCCCCCCGCCGCCGCCCCCCGCCCCGCCTCTCCTCCCTTCTCCCCCCTCTCCCCGTCCCCCCCCCCCGCCGCGGCGCCGCCCGCCCCCGTCGTCGTCTCCCCGGCGCGGCCGGGCGGCGCCCCGCCGCCGGGCGCCGCCCCGCCCCCCCGCCTCCCCCCCCGCCCCCCCCCCCCGCCTCCCCCCGCCCCGCCCCCCCCCCCCCCCCCCCCCCCCCCCCCTCCGTCGCCGCCGCCCGGTCGCCCTCCCCCGCCCCCGTCTGCGCTTTCCTTATTCTTTTATCTGATTCTTATCTTTCCATTTCTTCCCCCTTCATTCAATCCCCCTCCCGTCACCCCCGCCTCGCCCCCTGCCCCCGCTCCCGCCCCCCCCCCCCCCCCCCCCCCCCCCCCCCCCCCTCCCCCCCCCGCCGCCCCCCCCCGCGCCGCGGGGCCCCGGCGCCGCCGCGCGCCGCGCGCCCGCGCCCGCGCCCCGCCCCGCGCGCCCCCCCCCCGCCGCCCCCGCGCCGCGCCCCGCGCGGCCGCCCCGCCCGCCCCGCGCCGGCCCGCCGCCCCCGCGCGCCGCCCGCCCCGCCCCGCGCCCCCGCGGCCCCCCGCGCGCGCGCCGCCGTCCCGGCGCCCCGCCCCCCCCCCCCCTCGCCGCCGGGCGGCCCGGCCCGCCGGGGGCGCCGCGCCGGGCGCGGCGCGGCGCGGCCCCGCGCCGGCGCCCGCCCCCCCCCCCCCCCGCCGCCGCCGCCCCCCGCCGGCGCCGCGCCGCGCCGCCGCCCCCCCCCCCCCCCCCCCCCCCCCCCCCCCCCCCCCCCCCCCCCCCCCCCCCGCCCCCCCCCCCCCCCCCCCCCCCCCCCCCCCCCCCCGCGGGCCCCCGGCGCCCCGCCCCCCCCCCCCCCCCCCCCCGCCGCGCGCGCCGCGCGCCCCGCCCCCGCCCCCGCGCGCCCCCCCCGCCCCCCCCCCCCGCCCCCCCGCCCCCCCCCCCGCGCCCCCCGCCCCGCCCCCCCCCCCCCCCCCCCGCCCCCCCCCCGCCGCGCCCCCCCCCCCCCCCCCCCCCCCCCGCCCCCCCCCCCGCCCCCCCCCCGGCCCCCCCCCCCCCCCCCCCCCCCCCCCCCCCCCCCCCCCCCCCCCCCGCCCCCCCCCCCCCCCCCCCCCCCCCCCCCCCGCCGCGCCCCGCGCCGCCCGCCTCCCGTCCCCGCCGCCGCCGCCGCCCCGCCCCCCCCCCCCCCCCCCCCCCCCCGCCCCGCGCGCCGGCGGCGCCGCGCCGCGGCCCCGGGCGGGCGGGCGGCGCCCGCCCGCGCCCCCCCCCCCCCCCCCCCCGGCGCCGCCGCCGCGCCGCGCCGGCCCCGGCTGGCGCGCTCGCGCCCCGCCCCGCCCCCCCCCCCCCCCCCCCCCCCCCCCCCCCCCCCCCCCGCCCGCCCGGCCCCCCCGCGTCGCGCCCGCCCGCCGCCGCGCCCCCCCCCCCCTCTCCCCCCTCTCCCCCCTCTTTCTCCCCCCCCCCCCCTCCCCCTCCCCTTCCCGCTCCCCCCGCCCCGCCCGCGCGGCCCGCCCGCCCCCGCCCACACAGAGGGAGTGGGGGGGTTGCGGCGCCGTCGCGAAGGGGGAGAGTGGCGCCCGCGGGCGGCCCCGGCGCCCCCCCCCCTCCCCCCGGCCCCCGCGTGGCGTCGCGTCCCCCTAAGGGGGGGGGGGGCGGGGCGCCCGCCCCCCCCCCCCCCCCTTCTCCCTCTTAGATGTTGTGTCGGCTGTATTTTATTTATTTTTTTTTTTTTTTTTTTTTTTTTTTTGATGGATATATTTTTTTTTAATATTTTTTTCCTTTTTTGTATAGAGATTTTTCTCTATAAATTAAAGACATCAGCGGCACCGCCCCGACGCTATGATGTAGACGGGAAAAGAAGAGGGGGGGGGGGGGAAAAAATTTGAAAAAAAAAACAAAAAAAAACGGGGGGGGCCCCCGCGCAAAAAAAAAGACTATATTTTCAAAGGATGGAAATTCATATTTCAATGGGGGTGTGTTGCTTCTCAACATACCTTCCATCTCCCAACATGGGAGATGATAGTGACTCTCGAGGACGTCTATCAGATTCTACGAATTCTGATAGACGGGCTTCCTATCAGGACTACACCATGTGATCAGCGGATGGCAGTGCTGACATAATGCTTTGGGCATGGGACGAAGGTGGGTGTGGGTAGCCTGATGGAGAGGGCAGAGGGCGACTGCCAGATTGGCGATATGGTATGGTGGTGGTTAGAGAGGGGCATGTTGGGGGTGAGGCATGCATTACTGATGACCCTCATCTCCAACATGCTGTTGCCTAACTCCTCAAGCGCGAGGTTCCTGTGGAACCTGTTGGAGGTTGTCTTCAGACTGGTGGAGTGTCTGAATTTAGAGCCCCTGTTATGAGATGGGGTCAGACACTGCTGGCACAACTCTATGATGAGTTGTACGAGGTTCACTTTTAGAGGCGAAAGGGTATTGGTTGCAGTTGCCTGTTGCAGTGCTAGGCTTGGCAGCACATAGCTATGGAGAGGCCGCTGGGTTTGTCATGGATGACTCGGGCGAAGATGGTTGATATAGAGTTAGGGTATGCGGCTCTATGGTGGCGGTTTGAGGAGCAAGGGTAGAGTCGACAGTGGGCAAGTGCCGTAGGGCACTATGTTGATGCCTTCGCTCAGCTTGATCTAGGGGAGGTGTTTTGGCACCCATATCGAGATTGTCTAGCTTGGCCTGAGGCTAAAGAGTGGCTTCGATGGGTGCGTAGGGGGAGATGGTTGATCGGGCAGCATGGGACCGATCAGGAGTACTTCCCGTACGTTCGGGTGATGCGATAGTTTGGGGTGCACCAGGGGTTACCTGGTGAGCCCTTGATCTATCGACGTCAGGGTGACGAGAGGAATTTGGCCTGGCCGATCATTGAGCCATTGGGTGAGGAGTCAGATCCTGTGATCGATGTCTCTGACGTGGACAACGCCAGGGCGATCATTGAGTACGACTAGTGGTGGACGTTGTGGCGGTGGCAAGGTGAGGGGCCTCTAGGAGGTCCTGACGTAGCAGCAGCAGGTGGGGAGGATGTAGAGGCATCAAGGGAGGGTTGGGGGGCTCCATTGGAGGATGAGGACATGGTGGAGGTTGACGATTTTGTGGGTGATGACTTTGGGGTTTCGGAGCAGTCAGAGATGCAGGAAGTCCCAAAGAAGTGGGATCCAGAGCATCCTATCATTATGGATATGTCGATGCCTCAGGCGATCCTGGAGGGTATGGAGGTAGGGTTTCATGCTGAGATAGCATGATTGGAGGGTCTACTCTAGAGATGGGATGAGGAGCTTAGGGATGCACTACAGGAGAGGGATCTCCTACGGACATAGCTGGCAGAGCGAGAGAACGCATTGGCTGTGTACCGTCGATGGGATGGGGATATAGATGCCATGTGAGAGAGGGATCTCTTATGAACTCAGTTAGCATAGCGTGACGATGCGTTGGTGATGTATCATCAGCAGGAGATGGACTTGGTTTGGGATCAGTTGGAGCTAGAGACAGAGATTATCTGCCTCGATGGGCAGATACCTAAGCTGACTGGAGGCGGATCGTCGTGCTGCAAGAGAGGGAGCGATACTGAGAAGTCAGCATCCTCTCGGCGTAGGCGGTTGGATGAGAGGGGTACTAGTGGGCATGATGCGAGGGATAGTAGCAGTTGCCCTGAAAGGTCCCATAGGACCCACACCACGGGGGGTAGTTCCTGTCGCACCGATCCTGCGTGGTCATGGTGGCCAACGCCCTAGGCTTGGGGGTTTTTGAACTTTTACTTTTTTTGTGAGGTCAGAGGACCGGTTTATTGTAGACTACAGGCATTTTTATGATATATAGACTTTCTTTTATTTATACACTTGTCATGAGTTATTGTTATTCTTATGTGATTGATGGATGTTGATGTATGCACGTTAATTTATTGTGATGGATGCACAGGTTATGATGAATGTAAATGTGTCTACTATATATGATATGCATATGAATATATGAAATGATTTGTTGATAACTTGGTGGTTGCACCATAGAAAGTGCAAGACTTACCGACTTTTTGATTGTTTTATATGATGAATTTGCATGATATATATTTTTTTGTTTTTGTTTTGGATTTGTTGATGGCGATGTAAGAATGGGATGTACTGTAGTTGTGTTAAAATGTAGTTAAGGTTTTTTGAGACTCAGATGTTTTAACTAACTAGCCAAGACTGTACTTTTATCCTACAAGACTTTTGAACAAGGTATAAATCCGACTTGACTTTGACCAAGTTATTTCACATCCTTGTGTGTGCAATTGAGTTTGTTTATGTGGTATTTGTCAGGATACCGCCAGTGCTAGATAGGTTGTCAACCAAACTTATACTGAGGATCACCTAATTAGCTCCACTAACTCCTTTGTTGTATTTAGTCGGATTAATCTATGGTGCTATCTAGGATACCATGAGCGTGAGGGCGGACCAAGTGATTCTTTCGGATCCTTGGAGGTTTTGACCAAAGGGATTATGGGCACCTTTGGGGCATTTTAGGTTTGACCAAGTGATTGCAGGAATCCTTGGAGCTTTTTGGTTTGACCAAAGGGGTAATGGGCACCTTTGGGGTATTGGTGGGGTTGACCAAGCGATTACGAGAATCCTTGGAGCATTTTGGTTTGACCAAAGGGTTTGTGGATACCTTTGGGGCATTGGTGGGGTTGACCAAGCGATTGCAGGAATCCTTGGAGTATTTTGGTTTGACCAAAGGGTTTATGGACACCTTTGGGGTGTTTTGGGATTGACCAAGTGATAATGGGAATCCTTGGAGATTTTGGTTGGACCAAAGGGTTTGTGGACACCTTTGGGGTGTTTGGTTTGACCAAAGGGATAATGGGCACCTTTGGGGCATTTTTGGGGTTGACCAAGTGATTGAGGGAATCCTTGGAGCATTTTGGTTTGACCAAAGGGTTTATGGATACCTTTGGGGCATTTTGGGATTGACCAAGTGATAATGGGAATCCTTGGAGAATTTTGGTTTGACCAAAGGGTTTATGGATACCTTTGGGGCATTTTGGGATTGACCAAGTGATAATGGGAATCCTTGGAGCATTTTGGTTTGACCAAAGGGTTTATGGATACCTTTGGGGCGTTGGTGGGGTTGACCAAGTGATTGCAGGAATCCTTGGAGCATTTTGGTTTGACCAAAGGGTTTATGGACACCTTTGGGGCGTTTTGGGATTGACCAAGCGATAATGGGAATCCTTGGAGCTTTTGGTTGGACCAAAGGGTTTGTGGACACCTTTGGGGCATTTGGTTTGACCAAAGGGATAATGGGCACCTTTGGGGCATTTTTGGGGTTGACCAAGTGATTACGGGAATCCTTGGAGCATTTTGGTTTGACCAAAGGGTTTATGGATACCTTTGGGGCATTTTGGGATTGACCAAGTGATGATGGGAATCCTTGGAGCATTTTGGTTTGACCAAAGGGTTTATGGATACCTTTGGGGTATTTTGGGATTGACCAAGCGATAATGGGAATCCTTGGAGCTTTTAGTTTGACCAAGCGATTATGGAAATCCTTGGAGATTTTGGTTTGGGCTATGGCTCTTTTAAATATGGAATGACCTCAAATGACTGATGTTCAAGGGTTCTAGTTCCTTGATTCCATCAAGAGAGGCTAGCCGGTATGTTCCAGGTCCTATTTTACTGTCAATCACATATGGACCTAACCAGTTTACCATGAACTTATCCCTTAGATGGGGTCACAAGTTAGAATTTTGTTGGTTCTCTTTTAGTACCAGGTCACCAACCTGAAAGTCCCTCCGGTGAACTTTCATGTTGTATGATTTCTTAAGTCACTCTTGGTAAATACACAAATGCTTGAGAGCATTGATGCATCGTTCATCGAGTAACGTAAGTTGGTCTAACCGGGCCTACCATGCAGTGTCATCATCAATGAACTCTTGCATTGATATGCGTAAGGAAGGAATTTCCAACTCGAGAGGCATGACTGCCTTGGAGCCATACACGAGCAAAAATAGAGTTGCCCCAGTGGGTGTCCGAATGCTAGTGCAATATGCCCAAAGAGCAAATGGGATCTGAATGTGCCAATCCTTATGACTATCTATGACTGTATTTCTAAGGATGGCGACTAGCGTTTTATTTGACGCCTCTGCTTGCCCATTTGCCTATAGATAATAGGGTGTCAAAAAATTATGCTAAATTTTGTACTTTATGGTCAAAGCACGCACGTCTTTGTTCTTGAATGATGTCCCATTATCCGAGATTATCTTGGATGGAATACTAAAATGACATATGATGTGATGTAAAATGAACTCTGAAATGCGGGTTCCAATTGTAGAGGTAAGTGAAATTTCTTCCACCCACTTGGTGAAGTACTCTATGGCCGTTATGATGAACGTGTGATGGCTTGATGACGTAGGGGAGATATTTTTGATTAGGTCTAAGCCCCACTATGAGAACGGCCAAGCCGATTAGATCGGTTGCAAGTCATGAGAAGGTACGTGTGTCAAATTAGCATGGTGTTGACACTTCATGCACTTCCTTACATAGGTGCAACAATATTGCTCTAAAGATGGCCAATAATAGCCCATGCAAAGAATGCACTTTACGATGGCCATACCATTGAAGTGGCCATCACATGTACCATCATGCGCTTGGGTGATCACCCAAGTGGACTCCTATTGGTCCAAGCAACGAAGGAGGATTCCTTCGTAGCTATGATGGTACAAAATATCTCCTAAAAAGACATGTTTTGCTACTTTCTATTTGAATGATCTTTTTGCGGCATGTGACAATCCAAGTGGGAGGTTGCCTAGCTTGAGGTAATCTCGTATGGGTGTATACCAATCCTGCTGATCGAAAACCTCGACAATATGAATAGCCAATCCCTCTTGAAGTTCATCCCTAGCAAAAGTTGAGTGGGAAAGAACTTGTAAGAATAGCATTGTGTTGCTATTAAGGGGAGCAAGGGAGAACAAGGACCCCAAGTTGGCGTGATTCAGACAATCATGGATTTGAGAGAACTTGTTCGGGGATGGTTCAATCTGGATCAGGTGGATTCCTGGCATTAAGTCAGAGCTTGCACACTCCATCGTGGATTGCGATAGTGTTTTGACTTGAATGGTTGTCATATCACCAGAAATGTCTTACAAGATTAGTGACCCCAAGGAGGCCATAGTGTCCACAAAATGATTCAATGATCGAGGGAGTGCCTCGATGTTGTACCATTCAAGCTTTGCCAGGAATTTATCCACAAGGGATTTATAGGCCTGCAAAACTAGGTATTTACATTGGAATACCCCTTTCACTTGGTTAATGATTAACAAAGAATCACCAAATATATTCAAGCTTTTGATGTTCATGGTGATGGTTGTATGAAGACCTATGAGCAAGGCTTCATATTTAGCATTTTTATTGGTGCATGAGAAATCAAGTTTAAATGATAGAGGCATTGGAGCCCCTTACGGTGTGAAGAATATGATTCCCGTGCCACCCCCTTGCTCACTAATGAGGCTAGGAATTGCCTCATCTATGAAAACTTTTTGATACATTTTTGATCATTTGAATTACCCTTTTTACTATGATTTTTATGTTAATTATGGAAAAATGCATTATATAATGATTTTTGCAAATTCTTGAATGACAAAGTGCATACGCTTTGTTTTACTATTTTTACTGCAATTTCATCTGTTTTTCAGTTAATCGGTGAGTGTTACTGACAATTTAGAACTTGTTTGAATATCTTATGCTTGGTAATATGGTGTTCCTTTGGTTAAACTAATTCAAATGGAAAAGGGCACCAAGAATTCGTCATCGTAGCTGATTGTGCAAGAAAACGGGCTGTAACTGTGACAGTTCTAGCCAGTTGTACATATACAACAGGGCTTGGAATTAGTCACTCCAGCACATGCCACCGATGCAGAAGGGTGCAAAAGGAGAGTGGAGAAGTCAACACGTTACTTCCTACGTGTTTGGACCACAGATCAGCAACAAATGGTCACCTGCCTATTGTTTCAGAGCAGTGCAGGAATAAGCGACGCAGGAATAGGGAATAGCATAGGAACAACTAAAGATGGTCAAAAAGCGATAAACCAATGGAGGAAAGTATTGTAAATTGACCAGGAGGTTGTCCCAACTCATATTAACATGATTTCCTCAACAGATGCAGCCCAACAATAATGAATGGATAAAGTTTGGACAAAGTAAAATCCTGCAGTCTAGGAAAACAGTTATGTAAATCCCTGCAAAGTTGTAACCAAGCATATCAGTGTTATCTTATAAATAATAAAGCTCCTAGATGGTCGAGCATATAGATAGAGATAGATAGAAATATAAAAATAGGCAAGAGAATATCAAATTTAGGATAGAGTAAAGCTTTCCTATAGCAGAACAATAATTTGTAGGTTTTTCCTGCATTACTGTAATGCATTTTTTAGATTGAATAAAAAGGGTGCAGTCTTCAGTTTTCAATTGGCATGTTGAGGTTTATGAGTAACAGTTAGATCTTCTTAGCATAGCTCCTCACCTTCTTCTAGTTCTGGAAGCAAGGGCCCACTTGCAGCCTAGAGGAAGGCAGTTTTCTGATAGAAATTCTTGTTGAGTTCTTGCTGCAGCAGGTTAGCAAAATTTTGCCAGTTTGCATTTCTTTAGTAGTTTTTAATACAGATTTCAGCAGTGAACAACATTTCTTTATATTTATAGCAATTCCTATATATTCTATCATTTTGCAGTTTTACAGTCATTATTGGTTCAATTCTGCAGTACACAGCAATTTCCAGATATCTTGTCATTTTGCAATATTGGCAGTTTTTGTTGGTTCAAGTTTTGCAGTAGTTAAAATTATATTTTGATATTATCTAGTTGATTTACTTTCATGCAAGAGTGTGTGTGTTCTAAATTCTGCACTTTATTTTTCTGTCATTTCAATTTAGCAACATTTCATTTTCTGCAACTTTCAGATTCTGTCATTTCATTTCTTGCAATTATGTTTTTGCAAAAGTAAATAGGAGTTCATTTCATTTCTTAGGAGTTAAATGTCACAACAAAACCTCAAAAATGCTAACTGATCCACCAATAAAACCTGTTCTTGAATAAAATGAACCTGCAACTGTAACACCTCCTATCGTATATAGCCTTTGGACACCGCCTTGGATTGACACACATAATGATTAAATGATGAATGATCAACGACCCTCATCATTTTGATAAAATCGTGAACTAACTTTGTATTATTGAAGGGGATATTAAATACACTGTAGGCATTCCTGGATTAGCCCAAAATGGGCGCATCTCAACAGGATGCCGCTGCAACAATCTGCAACAATAATAACCAGTTGCTAAATAATAATTAACAACTAACAAATAGCTAAAGTACGCTAACATCCCCCTTTATTACATTATTTGGGTAATGTAATAACTAATAGCTATACTAACATCCCCTTACATCATTTTGCAATACAAAGAGAGCTACGAAACAATTCAAATTTGACACGTCCAAGTGCCTTAGTGAAAATGTCTGCAACTTGAGCATCGGTGGGAATGTGTTGAAGCTGAATTCGAGTGCTTTGGAACTTCATCTCGAATGAAATGACATTGTGTGTCAATGTGCTTTGTTCTTTCATGATGGACTGGATTCTTGACGAGGTTCAGAACACCCTGATTATCACAAAACAAGTGTATTGGAGATTTTGATGGATGGCCCATACTTGTCAAAATGGACGTAACCATATCACTTCGCACACAGCTTCACGTGTGGTGCGATACTCTATCTCTATTGATGAAATAACAACCACCTATTGTTTCTTGCTGTGCCAAGAGACAGGACCGAATCCCAGATGAAAAATGTATCCAAAAGTTGACTTGCGATCATCAAATGATCCGACATAGTCGGAGTCCATGTATCCTTGCAAGAAGAATTTGTTGTTCCTATTGTATTCTAGGCCATATTCCATAGTACCACGGACATAGTGAAGAACATTTTTTGCTGCTTTCCAATGAGTGGTCCTAGGATCCTGCATGAACCTCGAAAGATAGTTGACAGCAAATACGAGATCTGGCCTAGTATTGGTCAGATATATGAGACTCCCAATCAACTGTCGATAGAGAGTACCATCTACCTGAGGTGAATCATCATATCGTGATAACTAAAGTCCATTCTCCATCGGAGTTGCCATTGGCTTGCAATCAGTCATGCGATATTTTTCCAACAATGTCTTGGCATATTTTTTCTGAGACACTTTGATGGAGTGGTCCTTCTGGATGAATTCCAGACCAAGACAGTAATGGAGAAGTCCGAGATATGTCATCTCAAAATATTTGCACAAGTTTCTTTTGACAGTAGAGATCATAGTTTCTGAACTCCCTGTAATGAGCAGATCATCCACATAGAGTACAAGCAACACTATCTCAGAACCCTGTTTCTTGAAATAGAGGTTTGCATTTGACGGACATCTCTTAAATCCATGTTGCATAAGGTGATTGTCCATTTTTATATACCAAGCTCGAGGAGCTTGTTTCAGACCATATAAGGATTTGACCAATTTGCAAACCTTCTGCTCTTGGCCTTCCACTTCAAATCCTTCAGGCTGAGTCATGTAGACTTCTTCTTGGAGATCACCATTTAGAAAGGCACTTTTGACATCCATCTGATGAACTTTACACCCATATTGTGTTGCCATAGCACACATAACTCGAATTGTGGTCATCCGAGTAGTAGGTGCAAAAGTTTCCTCGTAGTCAATGCCTTCCTTTTGAGCATAGCCCTTTGCAACAAGTCGGGCCTTATGCTTATCAATTTTTCCATCTGCCTTGTACTTGAATTTATATACCCATTTGCAGCCAATGGGTTTCTTTCCATGCGGCAAATCAACAAGCTTCCAAGTTTTATTTTTCATCAAAGACTCATACTTTGTATCCATAGCGGCCTTCCACTGAGGCTCACTGAGAGCATATTGCACTGATGCAAGTTCAATATCATCTATGGTAGACATGAACGCCCTGTCATCATCAATATCCATATCCTCTACTTCTGTACTTGGAGTTACAGAAAGTTCCTCAAAAGATTGACAAAGATCCTCAACCTCACCAGTTTCTTTGGCTTCTTTTTCCTTTTGAGCCATACTATGTGTACGAGGTCTATCTAAGTTCAAATTGGGAGGAGTGGATAAATTTGTGTCTCTGATTGTATTTGTACACCATTTTGGATTCTTCTTCGATGGTGTTTAAGAAGATGTAGAAGGACCTCCTGTCTGTGTTGATGAAGGAATCTTCTCTTCCTTAGATTCCATAATATCTAGGTGTACTTTAGATGTGCTCTGTGATGTGAAAGCTTCATCAAAGACAACATCTCTGTTGACATGAATTTTTTTGGTCAAAGGATCTATCAAACGATATCCTTTAGAGTGCTCATCATAACCAAGAAAAATACATCTCAATGTTTTCTCATCTAGCTTCTTCCTTTTCTCTTTCGGTATGTGCATGAAAGCGTGACATCCGAAAATACGTAGATGAGATATGGAGGGTTTTCGACCACTCCATGCTTCCTATGGAGTCATTCCTTTTAGGGCCTTTGTGGGTGCCCTATTCAATAGATATACTGCAGTGGTGACAACTTCTGCCCAATATTGTTGCCCAAAAGTAGCTCCTGTGAGCATACAACGAACCATTTCCATGATAGAATGGTTCCTTCTCTCAGCCAACTCCATTTCTTTGAGGAGTATAGGCAGTTGTTAACTGTCTCTTGATTCCATGCTTATCTAGGAATGCAAAAAATTCATTAGAGGTAAACTCTCCCCCTCGATCTGAGTGGAGGGTTTTAATAGAAGCTCCTGACTCCTCAACGGATTTCTTGAACTTTTGGAAGAATGCGAAAGCTTCAGATTTCAGTTGGAGAAATAAAACCCACATCTTTTTTGAGTAGTCATCTACGAATAACTGAAAGTACCTCTTCCCTCCACAACTATTGGGTGTGAAAGGACTGCACAGATCGGTGTGAATTAACTCTAGAGGTTTTCGTGCTCTTGTTGAGCTCTTCTCAAATGGTACTCTATGCTGCTTTCCTACCAAGCAGTCAGAGCACACTGGCAATGTGGCAGAAAGGGAAGGAAGACCCTTTACCATCTCATACTTACCGAGCTCAATTAAGTAGCCGAACTAAGATGCCCATATCTCTTGTGCCATAGGGAAGTTGCCTCCTTGGTAGAGACAGTCATGGCAACATGTGGAGTAGAGATAGCATCTAGTGCAAATAAGCCGTGCTTATATGAAGCTGTTGCAATCTGCTTACCCTTCCTGATAATGGTACAACACTTCTTGCCATTCTAAACACAAAAGTTGACAACCATATTTCTATCCAGGATTTGTGTGACTGACAGCAAATTGTTAGCCAATCTCGAAACATATAGGACTTTGTCAATATGACACTTGCCATCAGGAAGAGTGACTAAAACTGTACCCTCTCCCTGAACCCTGTAGGTTTTATCATCAGCAATGGTGACAGGTTTTCCCTCTTTGGCCACAAATGATTCAAACCACGATCCGTCGCCGATCATATGTTTGCTAGCTCCGGAATCGACATACCGGACAGGGATCCCTCCGTGTGGAATCGTGGTAGTCATGAGCACCTTGTGTGCCCATTCGGAATCTAAGTCGGATTCTTCAACAACAACATTCACCTGGGGTTGCTTGTTTTTATTTTGTGGTTTGTTTTGGCCTTTCTGCTTGTTCTTATGCCAACACCTGTTGGTGTCATGGTTGTCTTTCTCACAGATCTTGCACCACCTCTTCTTCTATTGATGTTGTTTGCCTTTTCCTTTTGTATCTTGTTGAGAATTTCCTCCTTTCTGAAAGTTGCCTCCTTTTTGCCCATTACCCTTCTTCCTAGAACCCTGCTTGTTGGTGTATAGGGCTGTATTGGAAGAATCATCCTTGTGAAGTTGGCGTGCCTCCTGTTGTTGAAGCAGATTGACCAACTCGATGTAGGTAATTTGTCATTGAGACACCTGGATGGAGGTTATCAACATATCAAATGAAGAAGGTAAAGCTCTCATCACAAGTGAAATGAGAAGCTTTTCGTCCACAGTATCTCCCAAAGAATTCAATTTCTCTTTCAATTCAGACACTCTGCATAGAAAGAGTTCAACTGTTTCACCCTGTCTCAAACTCAGGTTATGAAGTTGTTGTTGAAGATGAAGAATGGTTGAATCATTATTTCCCTCATAGATGGTTCTAAGGGCATCCCATGCCTATTTACCACTTGCTTTTTTAGCTATATGAGGTTGCACTTCATCTGAAACAGCAAACAAAATGAGCACATTTGCTCGACTGTCTTTCTTGTCAAAAGCTATCTGATCTACGGAAGGACCTGTGGATCCTGCTGTTGGTGAAGGCCTAGTTGCTACTCCAGTAACAATATCCCACAAATCTTCCATTTGGAGAATTGCCTTCATCTTATGTTTCCATGGTGTATAATTTGGACCTTTCAATAACTGATGCGGATCAGTCATCAACTTTGCAACAACGACCATAGTGAAGGTTCCTTATATCACCAATTGGTCCCCCTTTCGATATACCTTTTTCTAGGCCGTTATACCGTACAAAATACCTGCCCTTACATGAGGGAAACTATAGGTATTTAGAAAGATCAACAAAAATCACCCGCCCTTACGTGAGGGAGACTATAGGTGAGTTTTAGAGATCATACGATACGTGGAACATAAGCGGTACTGAAATGGAATCGCCTTGTTGATGGCACCTACCATAGAATATTCTTCTCATGCATGGGGCGTAACTTCCCCTAAACACTATGAAGAATACTTCGTCAGGATTTACGCCTAAACACAAGTGCGATAAAGGGTAGTGGATGGAGTAAAAAATTGCAAAAATGGCTAACTTATCTCTCCCCGACGATTTATAGAGAACAAGCTCAGACGTCGTTGTAGTAGCTATATTAGGCGACGGATACATTAGCCCAATCACGATAGCTTTACCTGTAAGTGCTCGCCAGAGGTATCACAAATACCGAACACTGCAGTGCAATAAATTGCACGGATGGGTTTTAATTATTCCAGGGACTTAGGGAGTGTTTTGATTTTAATTTTTAATGTTATAGTGCAAAAATGAAATATGCAACATACAAAAAAAAAAATGCCCACAAGAATAACCCTCTAGGTGTCGGGCGCAGCCGAAAATGCACCTTTTACAATTTGCCAAATTGCCTTTTCAGAAAATTACTCACAATCCCCCTTTGATTTTTTGAAAAAATATCCCCCCTAAAAAAAAATCTCTTTAACAAAGCATTTTAATAATTAAAATAAATAATTTTAATTTATATAGTTTTAAAACTTATGAAAAAATAAATTAAAATTAAATTTTAATTTATAAAGTTTAAAAACTATTAAAAATAAATTAAAATTAAAAATTTTAATTAAAAAAATAATAATTAAAAAAACTTTGAAAAAAAAATTTATACCTTAGGGGGGAGTCGGCGGGATTTGAACCCCCGACCTGCAGGCTCCCAGAGCCTTACCGCACGGCTCACGACCACGTGAGCCAGCGGGCTGATCCGAAAGGATCAAGAGGCCCCTCGTATTTGAGCTTTCCTCCGCTGCAAGTCGACGTCTCTGTTTCCTTTTTTTTTTTTTTTAAAATAGGTCTGCGCGGACGTCCTAGAAGTCGCGCGCGCGCAGAGCTCCCGGGGGGGCAGCGACGGACTGATGTCTGCTAGCACAGGCCGCGTCGTCTCGTCCTTCAATCGGGGGGGGGATCCGCGCTGTGCTTTCTCGTCCTCCAACTGGGGGGTGACGCCACGCGTGATTTGCGCTGTCCTCTCTCGTCCTCCAACGGGGGGGGGGGGCCATGCGCGACGTGCTGTGCTATCTCCTCCTCCAATGGGTGCTCCCATTGGCCGCTTTGCTATCTCCTCCTCTAACAGGGGGGGGACACGCGCGATACGTGCTGTGTCTTCCTCCCGTTGGCCACAATGCGCGCCACGGACGAGAGCGCCCTGCATTACGTCCAGGGGCGGCAGACCGCAGACTCTGCGCTGCGACCGTTTTTTTTTTTTTTTTTTCAAAAAAAAATCCTCCACGCCAGCGGCCTTGGAACGCAGCGCACGTTCAACCGGGGCTTCCGCCCTCTCCACAGTCACGCGTGGATGCGCGATGACTGTCGCGCGTCTGCACGTGACAAAAAAAATTCTTTTTTTTTTTTATTTGCTCGGCTGCGCGGCAGGGAGAAGAGATAGCGCACAGGCTGAGAAAAAATCATGCCCAAAAAAAATCCTCGCCTGCACCTCGCCCAGAAAATTAGAACACCTCTGATGCCATGATAAAATCGTGAACTAACTTTGTATTATTGAAGGGGAGATTAAATACACTGTAGGCATTCCTGGATTAGCCCGGAATGGGCGCATCTCAACAGGATGCCGCTGCAACAATCTGCAACAATAATAACCAGTTGCTAAATAATAATTAACAACTAACAAATAGCTAAAGTATGCTAACACATTTTTGGTGCCATTGTCGAGGAACAATCGGTGTTGTTAGGAAAAGTGATACAGGTCAAGAATTGTGTTACAATTTTTGAAACATTGTATTTCAGTTTATTTATTGAATAGGCATGAATGCATAGGCCAAGAGATGAAAGAGGGCGGTTTATCAGAACTAGTTCTAAACCACCAAGGCATTCTTCATGATTAGATGAAGAATTTCCAGAGCAAGAAATACCTTCTTCACCAACTGAAGCTTTGGATAGATTAGAGCAAGAACTTTTTGTAGCACTTTCTGCTAAACATTCTGTTAAGTCTGAACCATCCACATCAAACTCAAGAAAGAAAACAACTATGGCAGCACCACTACCACCACTAGGTGGGTATGCTGATGATCCTCCTAATACTTTTGAATATCCCATACGGTTGGATCCAGCTTTAGATGCTCCCATGAAAACTATTTCTCCATCCATATTGCCAATTTTTAGGGGAACTGTTTCAAAAGATCCTAATCAATTGTTGTTTGAATTCAAAGTGTTATGTCAGACTTATGACTACATAAATGATAATCAAAAATTGAAATTGTTTCCTTCCACGATTAAGGATGCTGCTCTCTGATGGTTTATGAGTAATCTTGAACCTAATTCAATCTGTAGTTGGGATGACATGGAGACTGCATTCTTACATAAATATCAGGATTATTGTAGAGTACGAAACAAAAAAAATGAATTGTTTGGGATCAAGCAAGAAGAAGATGAAAGTTTAGAGGATTACCTTGATCGCTTTGCCTTTGTCCAAAAGATATGTGGTCCTGTAGAACCTAATTTCTTAAAGCCTATATTCTTAAGAGGATTGCAGGATGAATCTAAGGAAGTGTTAGATTTAATGGGAAAAGGAGACATAGATCAACTTGATCTTGAAGATATTATGGAGTTATGTAGAAACTATTCCCATACTCGCCATCAGAGAAAGAAAAGGAATTTTGGCAATAATGACATAAAGGAGTTGATGGAGGAAATGGCTAATTTAAAAATTGATATCCTTGTTCAACTTAATTCTGCATTAGGTGAGAGAGACATAAAATCTAATTCTAGACCACCTTTGGCAATTTATTGTCAGATATGCAGGAATAAGCATGCATTACAGGATTGCCCTTTAAAAAAAACTTCTATTTATGGAATTTGTTCTAAGGAACATTCAACAGATAGATGTCCTTTGTTGCCTCATCTAAAATCTGTCTTAGGCACCCAAACAGAAGAACTTAATGCTATTGGGCAGAGATCCGGTGGTGGTTATACACAATATCCCAATGCTCCTTGGTTTCCAAATTGGGGACAATCTCCTTGGAATATGAACATGCCATGGGGACATGTAGAAGTCCCTGCACAACCTTGGAACCAACCTTGGACAACTCCTCTATATTGGTCACATCTTGGGTGGATGAATCCACCTTGGAATGCAACTCCTCCACAGTGGACACAACAAGGGCAAAGATGGGGCCAGCAATATCCACCATATCAAGGACAACAAAGGTATCAAGGGCAAGCTAAAAACTTGCTTCCATCACCTAATCCAAATTTTTAGGGAAGAGCACAACATCAACAAATGCAACCAGTGAAACAACCTCCACTCCCAGCTCAGCCTATGACTAACCCAAATAATACCAGACAACCAGCCCTTGCTTATGAGGTCGAGTCCGAAGACTCTCATTGCAGCTTCATGTACTTGATCGTAGTAACATCCAACTGCGTTCATGGAAGGTTTTACCTGAACCTATTCCACCCACCATTGAAGAAATAAGTGAGAAACAAGAACCTCCAAATCAGGAGACAGTGCAGCAAAAACTAAAAGATGAAGTAACAAAAAAAATGCAAGAATCTTCTCCAGTAGCATTACCATACCCTAAAATGTTTGATCATATTGATACTGCCCTTGAATCAGAATTAGTGACAAAACTTAAAAAGATGTCAATTTCTCTCCCTTTTTTGTAGGCAATAAGGGATGTGCCTTCACTCAAAAAAACTATTCAGGAGTTATGTATCAAGAAACCTGGTAAAAAGAAGGCCTTTCCTAAAATCATTCAGGTAGAATGCAAATTAGCTGATTTATTGTCCAGGAAACTGGTTCCTCCCAAATATAGTGACACCGGTAGTCTAATAGTTACAATTACTATTGGATTAATGCAAATTCCTAATGTGCTAATTGATCTTGGAGCTGCAATTAATATTATGACTAAGGACACAATGCAAAAATTGCAGCTTAAGAATCTTAGTCCTACTACCACAGTTTTGGAAATGGTAGATAGGTCAGTTGCTAAACCTGAAGGTATCTTAGAAGATGTAGCCATTGAAGTATTTTCTTGGGAATATCCCATAAACTTCTTAGTGTTGCAGCCTAGAAAATCATTCAATGGATATCCTATCATTCTAGGATGACCTTGGTTGGCTACTGTAGCTGCTTTTATAGACTGTCGATCAGGGGAAATGACCATCTCTAATGGCGTTGACCTAAATAAAATTTATTTGTATCCACCTGCTCAGCCTTCCACTAATTTTTTTGGACAAATTTGGTATCCTGAATCTAATGAAGAACAGGAAACCATTGCCACTTTGGCTATAGTTGTAGTTAAAGAACATATTGATGAAATCACTACACCTGAGAGAGAAATATTTGAGAATGAAACTGTCCTAATTGAAACATTACAATCAGAGGGACTAACTGATGATCAAAATATTGTTCATAGGTTGTTGTGGCAAGAGGAGGAACAAAATTCAGAACTTCTGTCATCCATGTCTAATCAGGAAAGATCATTCATTCTACCACATGGATGGCATCATCATCTCCTTAACACCTTCAATTGTCCTCTGATTCCATTAGGTATCATTTTTGAGATAGATTCTAGAGTATTTCATACTCTATAGCCACATCATTGTCCATTAAATGCCTTAATTAGTAACTATGAAGCGACTAGTTCTATCTATCCAAGGATCAAACAAATTGAAATCCAACCAGGTAAATTTTTGAACATTAATAGCTGGCTAACTGAGGACCAAGAAACCAAATTATTTGATGTCTTACAAAGACATGTTCAATATTTTGCATGGAATTATAAAGACATGATTGGCATTCATCCTGAGGTATGTACACATAGGATATACACAGAAAACGTAAAACCAGTAAGGCAACCTCAGAGACGCTTGAATCCTGCTCTAAAGGAAATTGTGAAAGAAGAAATTGAAAAACTCTTAGATGTTGGATTCATTTATCCAATCTTAGATAGTAAATGGGTATCACCCCTGGTCATTGTTCCCAAGAAAAATGGTAAAATGAGAGTCTGTGTGGATTATAAGGAGTTAAATAAAGCCACACATAAAGATCATTTCCCATTACCATTCATAGACCAAGTATTGGATACCCTTACTGGAAAGAAATTTTTTTGTTTTCTTGATGGTTTCAGCGGGTATAACTAGATACAAGTTGCGCCAGAAGATCAGGAAAAGACTACCTTTACATGTCCTTGGGGAACCTTTGCTTACAGGGTCTTACCCTTTGGTTTATGTAACGCTCCAGCAACTTTTCAGAGAGCTGTTTTAGCAATTTTTTTTTATTTAACCAAGAAAGTGTTGAAATTTATATGGATGATTTCACAGTGTTTGGAAATAGTTTTGAATATGCATTAGAATAGCTTGAAAAAGTGTTGATCCATTGTGAAACATACCATCTCTCTCTGAATCCTAAGAAATGCTTCTTAATGATGGAGGAAGGAATTGCCCTTGGACATCATATCTCTTCTTTTGGAATCAAGGTTGATCCTAAGAAGGTTGAAGTCATCAAAAACCTCCCTCCTCCATAGACTCAAACTGATGTATGCAGTTTCTTAGGGCACATTGGTTTTTATCGTAGATTCATTGCTAACTTTAGTACTATAGCAAATCCTATGTTTGCTCTACTCATGAAGGATTCTGAATTTGTTTGGTCTCCTGAATGTCAAACTTCTTTTGAAAACTTATAGGAAAAATTAACTACTCCACCTGTACTAAGAGGTCCTAATTGGGAGTTACCTTTTCATATTCAAATTGATGCTTCCAATACTGCTATTGGAGCTGTGTTAGGACAAATTGAAAATGGGGAACATTATGCTATCTATTATATCAGTAAAAACTTGATAGGAGCTGAGAAAAACTACACTACCACTGAAAAAGAATTCTTGGCTGTAATCTATGCTATTAACAAATTCTGACACTATATCACTGGGTATCAAGTATTCATCCATACAGATCATACTGCAATCAAATATTTGATGAATAAACCATTGGTTAGTGCAAGAATTATTCGTTGGTTTATTCTGTTGCAGGAATTTGATGTTACCATAGTAAACAAGCCTGGGAAATCTAATGTAGTTGTAGATTTCTTGTCACGAATACCAAATGCAGATACAGGGGAAGTTATGGAAGATACCTTTCTAGATGAACAGTTGTTTGCTGTCTCTGTACAATCTCCATGGTTTGCATACATAGCTAATTACTTGGCTACAAGGAAGATTCCTCTTCACTTTACCCCCAAACAAAAGAAACAATTAATCAAGCAAAGTGCTTCTTTCCAATGGATAGAGGGTTTATTGTTTAAGTGCAGTCCTGATCATGTTTTACTAGGTGTATCCGCTAGGATGAAGTATATGATATCCTATGGGCATGCCATGATGAACCATCAGGAGGGCATTATTCAGTCAAAAGCACTATTCACAAAATCTTGGGAATCGGATATTATTGACCATCTTTGCATAAATATGTAAAGAGGTACGTTAGACATTATGATGCTTGCCAGAGAATGGGAAAACCTACCTTTACTAATGAAATGCCATTACAACCTCAAATAGGAACAGAACCATTTGAAAGATGGAGTTTAGATTTTTTAGGACCCATTAATCCTCCTTCCCAAGGAAAAGTGCATATCTTGGTATGTACTGATTATGTTACCAAATGGGTAGAAGCTCGTGCCTTTAAGCATGCTAGAGAAGAAAAAGTTGCTGATTTTTTGTATTCACAATTTTTTTTGTGTTTTGGAGCCCCACAATCTATCACCACAGATCACAGACCCCAATTTACTTCCAAGGTTATTGAAGCCTTCACTCACTTCTATCAAGTCAAACACAGAAAATCCTCACCTTATCATCCACAAGCCAATGGCCAAGTTGAAGTAACCAATAGGGAATTAGAATGAATTCTGACCAAAACAATGAGTGGTCCATAAAAGAAATTGGCTGGACAAATTACCAGAAGCTATTTGGGCTTATAATACCACTTGGAAATCTACCACTGGATTTACGCCCTATGAGTTGGTCTATGGGAAAAAACCGTTTTGCCTATTGAGTTTGAATTACTAACTCTTCGAACTACTTTGGAAGTAGGTATTGATCTGTCACATGCACAAGAAGAGCGTATTCTGCAACTTGATGCATTGGATGAACTGTGCATGGATGCACTACATCAGACAGAGATAATCCAAGCACGACGAAAGATGTGGCATGATAGTCACATAAAGCAACAAAAATTTTAGCAAGGTGACTGGGCCTTGTTGTTTGATTCACAATACAAGGATTTCCCTGGAAATTTGTAGACTAGATGGCTTGGACCTTACCAAATTGAGGAAGTGTTTGACAATGGAGTTGTTTGTCTTACACCTATTGATGACTCACAACGCAAGTTGGTGGTGAATGGACATCGTCTTCATTTGTACCACAAACCATACAACAAGGCAAAGTTTCTCAAACAAGTGGAAAGTTTGAATGTACACATTTGGGAAGAAAATACTTCTTCCATACTGAATTTAGCAGATTGACACAAGAATTTGATTTTGAAAAAAAAAACAAATAAAAAAATTCAGGAAGTGAAAACCTCTTTGAGGCACTCCTGAGTTGGGGTTTACATGAAAATCGGTTTTTTGGCATGTTTACCTAGTTGGTTTCACTATCATTGTTCGGTATTGTCTTATGATCATGGTTTTGTCTATTTTTAGATTGCACCTACCTAAGTTCAAATGGAAAAGGGCACCAAGAATTCGTCACTGTAGCTGACTGTGCAGGAAAACAGGCTGTAACTGTGACAGTTCCAGACAGTTGTACATATACAGCAGGGCTTGGAATTAGTCACTCTAGCACATGCCACCGATGCAGAAGGGTGTGAAAGGAGAGTGGAGAAGTCAACACATTACTTCCTACACGTTTGGACCACAGATCAGCAACAAATGGTCACCTACCTGTTGTTCTAGAGCAGTGCAGGAATAAGCAGCGTAGGAATAGGGAATAGCGCAGGAACAACTAAAGATGGTCAAAAAGTGATAAACCGATGGAGGAAAGTATTGGAAATTGACCAGGAGGTTGTCCCAACTCACATTAATATGATTTCCTCAATAGATGCAGCCCAACAATAATGAATGGATAAAGTTTGGACAAAGTAAAATCCTGTAGTCTAGGAAAATAGTTATGTAAATCCCTGAAAAGCTATAACCAAGCATATCAGTGTTGTCTTATAAATAATAAAGCTCCCAGATGGTCGAGCATATAGATAGAGATATATAGAAATATAAAAATAGGCAAGAGAATATCAAATTTAGGATAGAGTAAAGCTTTCCTGTAGCAAAACAGTAATTTGCAGGTTTTTCCTGCATTACTGTAATGCATTTTTCAGATTGAATAAAAAGGGTGCAGTCTTCAGTTTTCAATTGGCATGTTGAGGTTTATGAGTAACAGTTAGATCTTCTTAGCATAGCTCCTCACCTTCTTCTAGTTCTAGAAGCAAGGGCCCACTTGTAGGCTAGAGGAAGGCAGTTTTCTGACAATAATTCTTGCTAAGTTCTTGCTGCAGCAGGTTAGTAGAATTTTGCCAGTTTGCATTTCTTTAGTAGTTTTTAATACAAATTTCAGAAGTGAACAAAATTTATTTATATTTATAGCAATTCCCAGATATTCTATCATTCTGTAGTTTTACAGTCATTATTGGTTCAATTCTGCAGTACACAACAATTTCCAGATATCTTGTCATTTTGCAATATTGGTAGTTTTTGTTGGTTCAAGTTTTGCAGTAGTTAAAATTCTATTTCAATATTATCTAGTTGATTTACTTTCATGCAAGAGTGTGTGTGTTCTAAATTCTGCACTTTATTTTTTTGTCATTTCAATTTAGCAACATTTCATGTTCTGCAACTTTCAGATTCTGTCATTTCATTTCCTGCAATTCTATTTCTACAAAAGTAAATAGGAGTTCATTTCATTTCTTAGGATTTAAATGTCACAACAAAACCCCCAAAATGCTAACTAATCCAAATCAGGAGACAGTGCAGCAAAAACTAAAAGATGAAGTAACAAAAAAAATGCAAGAATCTTCTCCAGTAGCATTACCATACCCTAAAATGTTTGATCATATTGATACTGCCCTTGAATCAGAATTAGTGACAGAACTTAAAAAGATGTCAATTTCTCTCCCTTTTTTGTAGGCAATAAGGGATGTGCCTTCACTCAAAAAAACTATTCAGGAGTTATGTATCAAGAAACCTGGTAAAAAGAAGGCCTTTCCTAAAATCATTCAGGTAGAATGCAAATTAGCTGATTTATTGTCCAGGAAACTGGTTCCTCCCAAATATAGTGACACCGGTAGTCTAATAGTTACAATTACTATTGGATTAATGCAAATTCCTAATGTGCTAATTGATCTTGGAGCTGCAATTAATATTATGACTAAGGACACAATGCAAAAATTGCAGCTTAAGAATCTTAGTCCTACTACCACAGTTTTGGAAATGGTAGATAGGTCAGTTGCTAAACCTGAAGGTATCTTAGAAGATGTAGCCATTGAAGTCTTTTCTTGGGAATATCCCATAAACTTCTTAGTGTTGCAGCCTAGAAAATCAGTCAATGGATATCCTATCATTCTAGGATGACCTTGGTTGGCTACTGTAGCTGCTTTTATAGACTGTCGATCAGGGGAAATGACCATCTCTAATGGTGTTGACCTAAAGAAAATTTATTTGTATCCACCTGCTCAGCCTTCCACTAATTTTTTTGGACAAATTTGGTATCCTGAATCTGATGAAGAACAGGAAACCATTGCCACTTTGGCTATAGTTGTAGTTAAAGAACATATTGAGGAAATCACTACACCTGAGAGAGAAATATTTGAGAATGAAACTGTCCTAATTGAAACATTACAATCAGAGGGACTAACTGATGATCAAAATATTGTTCATAGGTTGTTGTGGCAAGAGGAGGAACAAAATTCAGAACTTCTGTCATCCATGTCTAATCGGGAAAGATCATTCATTCTACCACATGGATGGCATCATCATCTCCTTAACACCTTCAATTGTCCTCTGATTCCATTAGGTATCATTTTTGAGATAGATTCTAGAGTATTTCATACTCTATAGCCACATCATTGTCCATTAAATGCCTTAATTAGTAACTATGAAGCAGCTAGTTCTATCTATCCAAGGATCAAACAAATTGAAATCCAGCCAGGTAAATTTTTGAACATTAATAGCTGGCTAACTGAGGACCAAGAAACCAAATTATTTGATGTCTTACAAAGACATGTTCAAGATTTTGCATGGAATTATAAAGACATGATTGGCATTCATCCTGAGGTATGTACACATAGGATATACACAGAAAACATAAAACCAGTAAGGCAACCTCAGAGACGCTTGAATCCTGCTCTAAAGGAAATTGTGAAAGAAGAAATTGAAAAACTCTTAGATGTTGGATTCATTTATCCAATCTTAGATAGTAAATGGGTATCACCCCTGGTCATTGTTCCCAAGAAAAATGGTAAAATGAGAGTCTGTGTGGATTATAAGGAGTTAAATAAAGCCACACATAAAGATCATTTCCCATTACCATTCATAGACCAAGTATTGGATACCCTTACTGGAAAGAATTTTTTTTGTTTTCTTGATGGTTTCAGCGGGTATAACTAGATACAAGTTGCGCCAGAAGATCAGGAAAAGACTACCTTTACATGTCCTTGGGGAACCTTTGCTTACAGGGTCTTACCCTTTGGTTTATGTAACGCTCCAGCAACTTTTCAGAGAGCTGTTTTAGCAATTTTTTTTATTTAACCAAGAAAGTGTTGAAATTTATATGGATGATTTCACAGTGTTTGGAAATAGTTTTGAATATGCATTAGAATAGCTTGAAAAAGTGTTGATCCATTGTGAAACATACCATCTCTCTCTGAATCCTAAGAAATGCTTCTTAATGATGGAGGAAGGAATTGCCCTTGGACATCATATCTCTTCTTTTGGAATCAAGGTTGATCCTAAGAAGGTTGAAGTCATCAAAAACCTCCCTCCTCCATAGACTCAAACTGATGTATGTAGTTTCTTAGGGCACATTGGTTTTTATCGTAGATTCATTGCTAACTTTAGTACTATAGCAAATCCTATGTTTGCTCTACTCATGAAGGATTCTGAATTTGTTTGGTCTCCTGAATGTCAAACTTCTTTTGAAAACTTATAGGAAAAATTAACTACTCCACCTGTACTAAGAGGTCCTAATTGGGAGTTACCTTTTCATATTCAAATTGATGCTTCCAATACTGCTATTGGAGCTGTGTTAGGACAAATTGAAAATGGGGAACATTATGCTATCTATTATATCGGTAAAAACTTGATAGGAGCCGAGAAAAACTACACTACCACCGAAAAAGAATTCTTGGTCGTAATCTATGCTATTAACAAATTCGACACTATATCACTGGGTATCAAGTATTCATCCATACGAGATCATACCGCAATCAAATATTTGATGAATAAACCATTGGTTAGTGCAAGAATTATTCGTTGGTTTATTCTATTGCAGGAATTTGATGTTACCATAGTAAACAAGCCTGGGAAATCTAATGTAGTTGTAGATTTCTTGTCACGAATACCAAATGCAGATACAGGGGAAGTTATGGAAGATACCTTTCTAGATGAACAGTTGTTTGCTGTCTCTGTACAATCTCCATGGTTTGCATACATAGCTAATTACTTGGCTACAAGGAAGATTCCTCTTCACTTTACCCCCAAACAAAAGAAACAATTAATCAAGCAAAGTGCTTCTTTCCAATGGATAGAGGGTTTATTGTTTAAGTGCAGTCCTGATCATGTTTTACTAGGTGTATCCGCTAGGATGAAGTATATGATATCCTATGGGCATGCCATGATGAACCATCAGGAGGGCATTATTCAATCAAAAGCACTATTCACAAAATCTTGGGAACCGGATATTATTGGCCATCTTTGCATAAATATGTAAAGAGGTACGTTAGACATTATGATGCTTGCCAGAGAATGGGAAAACCTACCTTTACTAATGAAATGCCATTACAACCTCAAATAGGAACAGAACCATTTGAAAGATGGAGTTTAGATTTTTTAGGACCCATTAATCCTCCTTCCCAAGGAAAAGTGCATATCTTGGTATGTACTTGATTATGTTACCAAATGGGTAGAAGCTCGTGCCTTTAAGCATGCTAGAGAAGAAAAAGTTGCTGATTTTTTGTATTCACAATTTTTTTTGTGTTTTGGAGCCCCACAATCTATCACCACAGATCACAGACCCCAATTTACTTCCAAGGTTATTGAAGCCTTCACTCACTTCTATCAAGTCAAACACAGAAAATCCTCACCTTATCATCCACAAGCCAATGGCCAAGTTGAAGTAACCAATAGGGAATTAGAATGAATTCTGACCAAAACAATGAGTAGATCCATAAAAGAAATTGGTTGGACAAATTACCGGAAGCTATTTGGGCTTATAATACCACTTGGAAATCTACCACTGGATTTACGCCCTATGAGTTGGTCTATGGGAAAAAACCATTTTGCCTATTGAGTTTGAATTACTAACTCTTCGAACTACTTTGGAAGTAGGTATTGATCTGTCACATGCACAAGAAGAGCGTATTCTGCAACTTGATGCATTGGATGAACTGTGCATGGATGCACTACATCAAACAGAGATAATCCAAGCACGACGAAAGATGTGGCATGATAGTCACATAAAGCAACAAAAATTTTAGCAAGGTGACTGGGCCTTGTTGTTTGATTCACAATACAAGGATTTCCCTGGAAATTTGTAGACTAGATGGCTTGGACCTTACCAAATTGAGGAAGTGTTTGACAATGGAGTTGTTTGTCTTACACCTATTGATGACTCACAACGCAAGTTGGTGGTGAATGGACATCGTCTTCATTTGTACCACAAACCATACAACAAGGCAAAGTTTCTCAAACAAGTGGAAAGTTTGAATGTACACATTTGGGAAGAAAATACTTCTTCCATACTGAATTTAGCAGATTGACACAAGAATTTGCTTTTGAAAAAAAAAAACAAATAAAAAAATTCAGGAAGTGAAAACCTCTTTGAGGCACTCCTGAGTTAGGGTTTACATGAAAATCGGTTTTTTGGCATGTTTACCTAGTTGGTTTCACTATCATTGTTCGGTATTGTCTTATGATCATGGTTTTGTCTATTTTTAGATTGCACCTACCTAAGTTCAAATATTGATTAGCTGGAAATCTCAACAGGAGCACCTCGAATTGTAGATAAAATGGTTATAACAGGTATGTGTCTTTTTCATTCTTTGAATAATGGAAATCATTAGTATATAGTGTAAATATTCTTGATTAATATAAAATAATGTAAAAAGGGGGAATCAAAAATGAAAAAACCTTGTCTATAATGCCTCTGCCTAATTCTGATCTGAGAATAAAAAAAAAAAATAGAACTGCACTGGAATAAGGAAAGCGCAGGAATAATCTGTTATATTCCAAAGCGCATGAATAATCCATAATGCACAGGAATAAACTGTTTATATCCCAGAGCGTAGGAATGATTTAACAAGTGTAGGAATAAACTATTTATATCCCAGAGCATAGGAATTATTGATTAAGCACAGGAATAAATCAATAAGCGCAGGAATGAAATTATGTGTAAAAACTGGTTATGACACGTGGCCTGTGGTGAGTTCATTGGTTTAAAAGGGAAAAACAAGTCACCGACTCACGGTTGCATGTGACAGCTGTCATCCAAACAAAAATGAGCGAAGGCACAGGTGATAACTTCACATGCATTGCCACGTCATTATGCTACAAGTTTCGAAGCAGTTCCTGCGCTGCTATTATTCCTGCTACGATGATTGAAACCCTAAACCAGACACACGCTCATACTTTTTGCCAATTTATAGCAACTACAGAATAGAAGGCAAGAAATTACATCATGGGGGGAAAGAAAAATAGAGCCAAACCTGAAAACATTAGCTACCTGGAAAGTGACCCTGCATCCTTGCAAATATTCGTTGATGGAGGATTTCTGCCATTCCTGTGAAAATTTGATGACTATTCCGAGGGCTTGGTGATAGAATTCACATGCACCTTTTGCAACAATCGAGTGCACATTAACAGGATGACTATCCAGGTAACTCTTGAAATACTCAGCCAAGTCACTAAATTACCTCTTCAAGGCTTGCAAATTGTAAAAACTGGGCGCAATATTTTGGATAACCTAGTTAATCAGTTTACGAAAGAGGGGGATGGCAAAATTGAGTTTTTAATACGTAGAAATGTTTGTAAGGGGGTCAAAAGACTTAGTTTTCCTGTCCCTTGGAATGAATTTGCAATGTGGGTGATGAGGTATATCACTTGTGACGGCCAATTTCCTGTTGTATCTAGCCCACACCTTTGTATCCTCAACCATCTGCGCCATGGAGCAGCTAAACCAGAATGTAGGGTTAATGTGCCCTTATATATTTTTCAGGAGTTAAAGGCTATGGCCAGCAAATACCAAGTAGGGAAAGGAAGCCCTAAGCAGCATGGGCTCATCAAATTGATTAGTTAGTATCACTTTAGGGGCAACCCTAGAAATTTTGACCTTTTCTTTGCCCCTTGGGCAGAAACAAATGACTCTAATCCTAAAGTAGAGGAAGGGGAAGTAGAGGAAGAGAAAGCAGAGGAAGAAGAAGTAGATGAAGAATCTACAGGAAACCCTAGACTAGAACCCTTTGAAATTAGAATTTCCCCCTCTCCAGATGGTTCCCCATCTTCAAGAACTCAAAAATAGCAAGCCTCCACATCTGGTTCCCAGTCCAAGAGAAAAAGGGTAACATTTACAGATAGAGTACAATCTAGCAGAGAAATGGGAAGTGTAAGTGAACATGCTCCAAAATCTACTCCTAAAACAGTAACAACATCTACAGTTGCTGTAGAACATCCACCTGCTAAGAGGTATCTAGAGTCTATAGTGTTAAGAAGGTCTGTTAGACTTTATAAAACTAAAACCCTCCCAGATGAACTAATAGATATCACAAACCCAAGTGAAGAAGAAACCATAACAGAGGATGCACAGGAACCAAATATTGAAATAGAAGACACAGGTATACAAACTATGGAGTTGGATACAACTATGGATGAAACTTCAATAAGCCCTGTATGTCCATTAGTTGATTATTTTGAATCTGCTTCTGAGGAGCCACCAAAGTATGATTCTGAAACAGTTGAGGGTGATATGAATGTTTTAATGGATGTTGATTCTAAACAGTATTCTGAGTCTGAGTTCGAGGAGGAAATCGATATCCACACTCAATTACATGCTGCAAAGAGTGTTGTTAAAACTCAGACCCAATGGATTGAGCAAGCTGAAGAAACTATAAAATAAAAGGATCAACAAATTGATTTGCTTCAGCAAAAAATTCAAGAGTTGCAGAACCAGTTGTTTCAACTGGAATATCAGGCTACAAAAGTACCAGAAGCATCACAGGATGAATGGGCCCAGATTCTCTTAGACTTAGTTGAACATTCTGAGGCAAATATAGTACCTGCATAGAGATCACCTGATAGAGAAGAAGCAAAAATGGCAATATCTGATGATGAGAGTCCATCAAGAATTCTACTGCAGCAGGAAACACAGACACCTTCTGTAGAGGAACATGAAGTTGCAGCACAAGATCAGGTATCTACACCCTCTCCTCTCATTTCTATTACAACAGAACAAGGAACACAAACTAATTTGCCTATTGTAACACCAACTGTGGAAGTTGGTGTACAAGTGAACATAGTAGCACAAATGCAACCTATTATAAGACCCCTAGACACAGTGCCCTTAGCTAAGTACAATGAATACCTGGCATATTGGATGACTTAGTGTCACCATTTGGAGGGTAAGATTGCCATTTTAAACTCTGAAGCAGCCAAAATAGCAGAGAAGGAAACAAAGGTGAATAGTTTAAAAACACAAGTGCAGGATGTATGTCAGATTGCAGAATATGCAATACAGTGTAGAAGACCACCTCGGTTTTATAGCCTCCTGCTCAAGGAGATATACCTTCACTGGCAAATCATGAGACTTGCTTTTGATCTGCCTCATCAGTTGAACACTCCTAAAGAATTCATAGAGGCATTTATGCAAAGTCTAGCAGAGCAACAAAACCTGTTATGTGAGTTATTCTTGCATAATTTCTTTTTGCCCATAGAAAGTATGTTTTTGCCTCACATTTATACAGGTGATTTACAACTTAGAGCTTTCATGTCCACTATGCAAAATCAGATTTACTAGGACATAGAAAAGAAGTTCACCAAGGAATTGGAATCATAGGCTATTTTGCTTATCAGACCTGCTCCCCTAAATCACAGATATTGTACAAATGATCATTATACATTCATGAAGGATGTCAGAATAAAACAAATCTATTTAGGGAACCTTCAGAAATGTATAATCTAGTTTCAAAATTTCTATGCAAATTGCTTTGATGATGTTGTGGTAGTTTGTAAAAAAATATGGGGTGAGTTATCTATCTCTCTTCAGAAAAGAGAGCCAATTTCTCCCACCAATTTGCTATGGTCAAGAATAAGGGCAAAAGGCATTGTCCAAATTATATCAGAGATCAAGGAGCTTTGGATAGGTCTGAGGTTTAGGATGCCCATAATTATTACTCATGTTCCCTACTTCTTTGATACTGACCCACAGCCTGATGAGCACTTCCAACAGTGGGTTCAATCCATCAAGGCAGTCAGTGGATTCTATAAAATTGGTGGCGCATTACTCAAATTTCATGACAGATGTCTAGACCTAGATCTGTGTGCTGCTGTAGCTATACAAAATGCATGAGGACACGTATTACCATAAGTTGGGGGGAAATGATGAGGCCAGGAATTGCCTCATCTATGAACACTTTTTGATACATTTTTTATCATTTGAATTACCCTTTTTACTATGATTTTTATGTTAATTATGGAAAAATGCATTATATAATAATGTTTGCAAATTCTAGAATGACAAAGTGCATATGCTTTGTTTTACTGTTTTTACTACAATTTCACCTGTTTTTCAGTTAATCAGTAGTGTTACAGCAATTTAGAACTTGTTTGAATATCTGATGCTTGGTAATATGGTGTTTCTTTGGTTAAACTAATTCAAATGGAAAAGGGCACCAAGAATTCGTCACTGTAGCTGACTGTGCAGGAAAACAGGTTGTAACTGTGACAGTTCCACCTCGATGCCTGGTTTTGAGACTATGAAACCCAAGAGTTTTCTACATGTGATGCCAAATACGCACTTCTTGGGATTTAGTCTGACTTTATGTTCAATGAGGCGATCAAGGATCTTACTTAGGTCATTGATATGATCTAGGCACAAAAGAGATTTGGCTAACAAATCATCCATGTAATATTCCAAAGTTTTATGCATGTGATCATGGAAGATGTATGTCATGGCACGTTGGTAGGTGGCGCCAGCATTTTTAAGGCCAAATGGCATGAACTTATAACAAAATGTCCCCCAAGGAATTGTGAATGTCATTTTTAGTTGGTACTCGAGATTGATACGAATCTGATTGTATCCCGAGAAACCATCCATGAGGGAAAGCATTTCATGACCTGCTGTGGCGTCTACAAATGCATCGATGCTAAGGGGAAATCATCCTTAGGACTCGCTTTGTTTAGATCTCAAAAATTAGTGCATATGCGAATCATCTCGTTAGGCTTTTTGACAGGAGCCATGTTGGACAACCATGGTGGGTAGTCCACATAGATGAAAAACTGTGCATCCAATAGCTTTTGCAATTCATCTTTGACCATTAAGGCCATTGTTGGGTTCATCTTACATAGTTTCTGCTTAACTAGCTTGACTGTCAAATCAAGCGTTAGATTATGCGTGACTAGCTATGGATCTAGCCTTGACATGTCTTTGTAGGACCATGCAAAAACCTCCTTCTCTTTGAGAAGGGAAATGTAGTCGGCTTGCTCTTCAGGGGATAGACTTACCCCCATATTTATTATCTGTGGATTCATTGGATCAGGGTCGATGTCTACGTTAGTCATTTTCTCAACTAAAATGTGGGATCCATCCTCCAACTAATGTGGAGTTGGGATCAAGTGGATATCAGTCACTGAATTCAGATCTACATTAGGAACTTCGGGTCCCTCTTCAGCATGGAAGATATCTTGAGTTGGTTCTGGGGTGAAATGAAGCATCTCATAAAAAACCTATACTATGATGGGGATGGTGGTGAATTGATGTGATCCTAGTCTATGGCATCTATGTCTAGCTACAATGACCATGCTAGATCAACTGGGTTGTGGATGGGGGCGGTTAAGTCAATGGAGATCATGTTGATGAAATGATTTTGGTCTCCATTATCGTTGGTGTGGTGACTCAAAATTCCTTGGTGATCTTTGTGCTCTGGATATTGCTCTGGAGGTATTGGCATGAATGGATCGGCCCTATGTGCAGATAGGAGGACAGGGTCTACCCTCGGCACTGATATCGCTATAGGGTCTCTGGGTAAAAGGTGCTCTCTGTAGGCCCAAAGTTGCAGATGCAACACTTGGTCCAACTGTGCTAGGTTTAGGTGCCACCTATGCCTTGGCCCCATGTTTAGTTTTTCAAACATGTCGTAAATATCCATAGGGTATTGTTGTTGTCACATATTATTGAGATAGGCCATCTCAGGTTCATCTTCACAATCACTGTCAGAGATCCAAAGGCCTTCATTGGTTCCAAATACTATTTGCGACATGTGAGGCTCGTCTTGCTCAAGAAAATTGATATGGTCCCATCGGGGCTGTTCTGCTCTCTACGGGGGGACCTGATTTTCTTGAGGTGGCACTTGTTCGATTGGAGCATCCAAAGGGAAAATTGCCAAGAGGCTTTCTTGATAGTCATCCATGGGGGTCACTTGTGAGTGATTGCTATCCAATTTGAAAGGGTCCCATGGTGCTACCTCATATTCTGACTTGTCTTCTGAAGATCCTTCCTAACATTATCTATATCCCCCTTATAGGTGAGTTCTCAAACTTTCTCCTTTCTCGATTAAAGGAAAGGGGTTGTTGAGGTCAACAAGGTTGGTTGTCAACAATGGGAGGTAATCGCCCAATGTGTATGTTGTGTTAGGATTGGCATATGGATCTAATGCCAACCCATCCTTATTGCCTATCCCTAGGACTTGCATGTTCTCTACCAAGATGTCCAAGGGCAGGGGGTGGTTGAACCCTACTCCTGATTTGTCATATGGCATTTGATATCTTGGTTGGCAAAGAACGCGCACTCCTTGCTCATATCTGCCCAACCCATATCCATGCCAATTGCATTGGCCAAGATATCTTAAAGAGAATTTTGGGTTGTAAAAATAGTTGACGACCTCAACGAAAGGCTCTTCATCTTCTTCTTCTTGCATGTAAGGTTCAATGCCATTATCAAGGCCCCCATATATAAAGTTTGTTTGGTTTGGCAAGTAGCCTAGAGGAACAATAGTGCCTATGGGGAGGCAAGGTCTCCCCATGTCCTGCATGGAATCAAGTGTGGGTGTTGCTACAATGTTCCACACCAGGTACTCCCCTAGGCCCGTATTGGCCATCTCAATGGTGATTGTTGGCGGTTGAGGGGGAGGGAATGGGAGTTTTTCTTGAGTCCACTCCATGTTAGGTGAACTAGGCATCTTGACTTCCATTCGGATAGGCATCTCTTCGATGGAGATGGTTGGGACTGATGGCGGTACCTCTTCCAGGGGTTTCTTCCCATTGTCCTTCGATGTTGCCACTATAGGTGGCATTGTTGGTGAAGGACCAGATGACGAAGATAGACCCAAATGGGGATTTTATGGACTTAACAATAGGGATGTATGCAGAATTGGACCCTGTGTAGATGGATTCAATTGAAAATCCAAATGTGTTGATGGAAGGATCGATTACGGCATCAGCTGCATCACATTACAATACTTGAAGGGTTCTAAGTCCGTCGGGACTATATGCACCTACCCTTTGAATGTATACTTTAAGCATTGGTGGGCTATTGAAGGGACACACTTCATGTCCCTGATCCATGGTCGGCCTAGCAAAATGTTATAAGCCATCTCACCCTCCAAGATGTGGCACAATGTAGGAATAGTATTTTGTCCCACTTGGATGGGTAGGACAATTGTGCCAACTGTCAACCATATCACATCATTGAATGCTCAAAGAATGTAGGTGGAGGACACGATGTGAAATACTGGCAACTTCAGATGTTTCAATGCCACTGTTGTAATGATATTACTGGATGAGCCAATATCCACCAACACCCTCTTATATGAAATCCCGTTGACCCGTGCAATGATGTGCAGGGGTGGATCTGCCATGTCACCAGTCACTAATTTCAATTCATCCTCTCTAAAGGTGATGACTGGCTTGGTGCATCGCTTGACATGTCCCATGAAGTTGTTGAAATAGTTTGCTTCATGGGGCTGCAACTTGATGGCTTTAAGTATCTCCATTAGAGCCTCTGATGGGGCGATGATTGTTGTATGAGCTCGTAAATGGAGAGCCTAGCTGACATGGTCCTCAAAATCTGGGTGAGTTTGGTCCAAATTGTGGCCACTGGTCTAGGTGAAGGATGTTGCGTAGGGTGCTATTGCGGTTGTGACATTGTTGGCACCTCTCCTGTAGCCACCTTGGGGGCAACTGTGCTCGGGTACATTTTGTTCCAAGTCACTATATTGATCATCCCTACATACCCCTGCATGGGGTAGTTCTGTGTTACCTCATTGACTTGTAGGGTCTTTTCCTATGCATCATGGGTAGGTAGGGGGTCCTTGAAGACCTCCATCTATTGGTTTCTTGGTGCCACGGGGTTATCCACCACCAACGTTTTGTTGTCTATTAGGTCTTGCACCAAGCCTTTAAACTTCCAACATGCATTAAGATAATGTCCCTTCTATCGATGAAACCTACAATACAAGTCTTCCCTGTAGCCCTTAGGTTTTGTAGCATTGGGGTCTATGGGTTGGCTCTCTGGCAGTTTTATCAAATTTTCCACTGACAAGCAATCAAATAGGGAGTTTTTAGACTCGATGTAAGGTGTGAATTGTCGCCTAGGACAATGCTGCCAATTTTGCTCTTGTTGATGGTTTTCTCTTTCATAACTGTCAAGAGGGACCGCTTGATAGTTAACCTTTGGGGGTTGTGTTGCTTGTACAGGCTTAGGTATGTTTATAGCAACCTGATTGATTGCAGTGGGTTTTGGTTATGTGGTCCCTGTCTTGGCATTTTTAGACCATTCTTTCTTCTTTGGCTTGGAAATCTTGCCATCTTGAATCTTGATCTCCTCAATGATTCTAGCTTGCACCAGAGCCTCCTCTAAAGTGGCATATTATTGTAGTTGTAATAGCATGGAGATCGATCTCAAATAGCTCTTTGAGAACATTTATGTAAGGTCAACCATAGGAGGGAGGTAGGGCAGCTTTGAAAGTAACATCTACCACCGATTGCCATAGGTCACCATGGTTTCTTCCTCATACTGCCTGACGCTAGCTAGGTCACTTAGTGACACCTTCTTCTTGGTGTTGAAGGTGAAGCATTTGAGTAACGCGTCCACTAGCTAATCTAAGTTATTGATGCTATGCTTTGGCTATTGAGTGACCAATACGAGGTAGGGCCTACGAATGTGGTTATAAATTTTCTTAGCAACAAAGCATCATTGTCTTGAATGCCAAAGCATTGGCTTAGGAATATAGTCACTTGCTCCTGGGTATCCTCATCCCCTCTAAAGATTGCTAATTGGGGCAGTTTAAAGTGTTCAGGGTAAGGGGGTTTCGACACTAACGGATGCACGGGGTGACTGCGAGGTTGGCATAAAGTGGGATTTTGGGGCCTAGAAGTCTTGATCTCCACAGACTCTAAGCGCTCTATCAGTGCTTTATATGCATTGAAAGATTTAATCTCTTCCTCCTTAGTTTGGTCCTATTGCGTATTGCGGGGAACTTGAGGCCTATAGAGGGGTGGTTGGATAGCAACCCCTTTGCCTTGGTATGGCATTTCAGCCTACTCTTCTTCTTGCTCATACTTCTCATATGCTTCTTGAGGAGTTCCTGGGTGAGACCTATAAACATGGGTGGGTCCCCATGGAGGGTGCCCATCGTTGTTCCTGGGAGTGGCCTCCCACTCAGGTCTAGGAGGCCTTGGAGGCAACATTTGGTAAGGTCATGGAGACCTGTCTCGTACCAAAGGGTTGTGCCTCTCATACGGCTCTACCCTCTGCATGCGAGGGGTTGGAACCCTATCAGGCATAGTGTTTTAGAGTAGATCATCTGTTTGATGCCGAATGCGCTCTTTACTAAGGTGATATAGGTGCTCCAACTGCTTTTGGTCTTTCTCAAGCTACGTGATTTATGCTTGGTGGGCAACATGTCTAGAAAATTCTAGGTCAATTTGTTCCATCGTCTTGAGTCTAGGAGGCCTAGATGCCTCTCCTACACATTTATGTCGGTCGTGACGATCTAAGATCCCTACAGGTCTCTTTCCTCTATCGAGGTTGGCGGCATTCATCCGAGGCTCTGGCCTTAGTAGGTGATCCTGATAGATAGCAGGTGCAGAGGCGCATTGCTCTCATGCTGTGTATTGCTCTTGAGAAATGTAATGGTCTTCCTCATGCTCCCTTTCATATATTTGAAAGGGGTGGGTAGAGTTGGCTTGCCCTGTCTGAAGAGCCTTGCGCTTTGGATTTGGCTTTTTATTCCTATGGATCCTATGTTGTTCTAGTGTTTCATTGCACGGTGGCCACTCATAATGAGTGTCTAAGGGAGCCTTCCCATTTATGTTGAGTGCCACATGTAAGGATTCTTCCTGAAATGGTCTATGTTGAATGGGAGTGTCCCTCGAAGGGGTGCCTCTATATTCCCATTCTAAAATGGTGTGATGTGGACTATCTTGGGGGTTAGGCCGCCAAGGTGGTATGACCAAGTACTTGGGGCTGTAGTGAAGGCGACTTGTGCCCCCTTGTACACTTTTCATAGCTTCTACCCGTGATTGGTCTCGGCTACGGGTGTACACCATGGTGGTGTCTCTCTACAAGCTACGTAGGTTTTTATATCTTTTATGATTTTTATTCTACACTAAACAAAAAGGAACCACACAATCAAAGAAGTGATTATCTTGTTTATAGAATTAAATGTGTGCCCTAAATCTGGTTTAGTGTGTTTTGATTTTTATTTTTGAAAGCTTCGCAAAGAACATGTTGTTGTTCATGCAATATGATGGCTCTTATGTCTCCCAAAATGGTTGGCCATTCAATATACCACTGCCAGGACGTTATACCAAACCTCTCAATATACCCACCCTTACATGAGGGAAACTATTGGTATGCGAGAGCATAATGGTACGTGGAACATAGGTGGTACGAAAGGGGATCACCCTATTTTTGACACCTACCATAGAAGACTTATCCTCATGCATTGGGAATCACCCCAGCCACACTTTGTCAGATTTCATCAGGATTTATGTCTAGCAATAGTAGCGACCGGGGTTATGGATGCAAAAATTCAAGCCAAGGTGGTGATGAAATCCACCATTGGTCTTGATCAAGGGTTGGGGTTTTATGACCAAATCCTTGTTGTTTAAATTACCATGTGGTGTGTGGGGTTATTTTTACTTATGCAAGGAAATTAAACATGCAGTAAAACCTTCCTAAGCAAGCAAAGAAACTGAAAAATATAGAGACAGAAAACAGAAAAATGACAGAAGGTATTTAGAACCCCTACCTCTTCTCTGCCTAAATCGAGTGCCTCTAAGTTTCTGTTCTGAAAGTGCATAGAGGGATTATTCATCCCGAGGTGGGACAAATAACATAACTATATTCGTCATAGGGTGGGACGAATGCCCATTCATCCTTGGGTGACACGAATTCCAACTCTGTACTTATCATAGACTGGAACGAACAACTGTCCAGTGCTTGAAATATTGGTACCTACAAGCAAAAAAAAACACTTTTGATCATAAATTTAATCTCAAAATCAGAGGACTTGGTCCCACCGTGATTGCCACTGGAAGCACGAGGATACGGAAACAAAACGAAAATGCCAAGTGCGATGTATGCAAAAGCAAAATGTAACGCTAAGTCCTACGGACTTAAATGCATGAGAGGAGAGAAACATAAATGAATTGAAACAAGATAGAAATCAAATGTTGAGTACAACCATTTTTATTAATTTGTTTTAAAATTGGGTTACAATATGTCTCCTCCATTTTCGAGGGCTAGGAGCGTTAAGTAGGGCTCTATTACATCACGGATTGATATGCTTTCTTTCGCGTGCCCACATGTAAAGTGCATGGACCAAATGTCATCACAGCTTGTGTGAACACGTCTTTGATTCCTTGCTACTCCTTTGATGTTGAGATCCTGCGTTCAGAGAAACAGAAAAGGATTAGTAGCACCTATGGATGAAGTAAAGCATGCAATCCCCAAAGCCTACGATTAGTGCATGCATAAAATAAATAAAACGATAACTAAAAAATATCAGAATGAGCTGAAAACTTGATAGAGGCATGAGAAAATTACCAAGAAGGCACTGCAAAAGGAACAATCAGGAAATTTGCCACGAATTTCTAATTGCTCCGAGGTGGGACGATTAGACCTTCAACAAAATGTCAGAAAGTACCCTCCTAAATGTCCCATTTTGGAGGCTCCAAATCACCTTCAAATTTGGGGTTAGATAAAATGGGGTATTTTGGAACGACCCAGAAAACCATATTTTTCCAATTTGGCCTCTATCACCTAGAATCTGATGATGCTCCTTGCATGTTAGTGAAAGTGAGAAATAACAAAAGCATGATCAAAACTACTCAGAATAACATGAAATTTTAATGAAAGCCTATCTAAACAACCTAGAAACAAATGCAAGAAAAATAGAAATGAAATATACTATATATTTCTAATCGCTCGAGGGTGGGGCGATTAGGACTGCAGTAATGCGGGGGGCGCCCGGGGGCAGGATGCCCACCGTTTGGGGTCCAATTTTAGCACCAATCCACTTGGGATGGGTCCAAAACCTCTTGTGGGGTATTTTCAACAAATTTTTGTGGGGTACTATGGCCAAATGTCAGGTTTTTGGGTCCGAATTATGCTTCCAATAATCACCCAATAACCTCCCTTCCAAAAGAGAGATCAAGGATGTGAAAGGCACAAGAAAAAGGGTGAGGACGTAAATCGGTAGCACTCCATTGCTCCAAATGCTCTTGAACTATTCCTTTTGGGGTGAGAAGACTCACCATTTTATAGACTTGAGGGTCTTTATGAATGAGCATGCAGAGGCACCACTTGGTGATCATGCCTTCTCAGGGGAGATAAGATTCCTCCTTGATTAAGGACTCCATGATTGCCTCTATGACTGCCTCTTTGAGCTCAAAAATGCTTACTCACACTCCCATGCAATGAAGGAGGAGTTAAGTGGTGGATCTAAGTTGCCATTTGTCAAGGTTTGACCTTTTGCCCATCAAACATGCTATTTGCCCCACGTAGGGGTGAATGCTACTAATCATCCCTAGGTGGAACAAATACTAGTCTGTAATCATCCTTGGGTGGAATGAATAAGGAGCAGAGTGCTTGAAAGGTGCAAAATTGACCTCTGACCTTCCAAAAATGTTGTGAGAGTGGTTAGGACCACTGTTTAACCTCTGGGGTCTACCCTGGGGGCTGTGTATGTCAGTGCAATCAGTGTTTGTAGCCACATAATTGGATTGGTGCTTATTTGGTGTCTACAGTTTTCTTCTAGTCACTTCTAGGAACAATAGACCTCTAGTTTCAGATCCGCCCTAGTCTCCAATGGTCTAGGTTTTGTTTGTAGATATTCATAAAATAAAAATGCATTCTCTGAAAGTCATGAAATCAATTAGACATGCAATTTTTTGAAAATAAAATGTTTCTTTTAGGCATGTAGGAAAGACCATGAGTGTTTCTTGATGCATTGCTTTTCCTTATACAAAAATATAAAAAGAACATGCACACACCACGATTCATCTTAACACTAGTAATGTGGACTTCATCACCATACACTAGTAGAGTTCAACGGTGGTGGCATTCATCTCCACCCATTGTCTCAAATTCCATGAACCTTTTTATATTGGCCAATACCGATTTCCAAGATCCATCATAACCCATGGGCTATAGCATGTATTTTTATTTGGAGAGGTATATCGTCAACTGCAGGTGAACTAGATGAGGATCGGGAGGACCTGTACTCCCTGACTGGGTGTGGACTTCATCACCACACCTTTTGGTTGGATAACATGATTGGAAATTCTCTATCGATTGTTGATTTGTGAGTATATAGGTGAAATCCACTTGAACAATCTAAGTATATCATCAACGAATTGCAAAACATGATGAGAGTTAGATTGTAGCTATCAATAAATCTGAAAAACACATCAAACTAGTCTAGAAACACCAAGAAAAATTAAAAGATATAAACATTTGTTTACTTTGTTTGTGTGTTCTAAAATCTATATAAAAAGATAATTCACAATTGTCATGGTCTACACGCAGAGCAACCGATCTCAGTCCAACATCGAGGCGGAAGTTGATGCTCTGCACAATCACAATCACAATGACATTGAGCCACCCACACATAATGTCACTGAACAAAGTTCAATGAGCCTTAGGGGTGATACCTCAACCCATGGAGGACTCCTCGAGAAACCCCAGCAAGAGAGCCACATCCAGGTTCCTCTCATGGTAGGCATGAGGGGTCTTCAAGGCCCTAATACTCACATAGGCATGAGGGGACATCAAGACCTCAATATTCACATAGACATGAGGATGCCTCAAGACATCAATCCTCACATGGGAATGAGGGGGCATCAAGGCCCCAATCTTCACATAGACATGAGGATACCTAAAGGACCCAATCATCTCATAGACATGAGGGGGCTTCAAGACCTCAATCATCACACAGACATGAGGGGGCTACAAGGCTCCAATCCTCACATGACACACGTAGGTCAAATCAGCCCACTAAGGGGTAAAACACAATGGTTGTGCCCAGTAATAGACCTAGAGCACCTCCTATCCTCCCTGAAGATGGGAGGATACCCATAGATGATGATCTCATTGGGGCTAATGGGACTCCATGGGATAAAACATGGAAGTCTAGACAACTTGATGAGTTAGATCAAGTTCTCTCGAGACCATCTCAAATAAGTATTGCTACTGCACATTCCATCTCAAGAAGTTGACATAGCCATTAAAACACAAGGTACACTAATGAACTAGGGGAATCCTCAAAGCGTCCTCGTAACATGTGCACTACCTCTGACCATGGGGGTATAGAACATAGGTTACTCTACATAGATCAGGTCTACATGATAGACAAGGACAAAAATATAGTAGGAGCCTCTAAAAGAGACCTATCCATTAGGACTCCTTGCACGAAGTTACAAAGCTATAGACCTTCAATGGTAGATTAGTCTAACCATGTGTGTAGGCTATATGAGAACACTCAATATCAAAAAAGATACTCCAAGACAAGGAGAAAGTATTACACGTAGAGCAAGAGCATTTAGAAGCCCTCAAGCAAGAGGAAACATGAAAAAATGATGTTTGAACCTTCAAGAATAGTGCTTGAGAGAGGAATAGATGGAGCGTGAAGAGCAAGCGGATATGTTGGCCCAGGCCAACTTGCACATAGGTGGTGAGCATTACCAACCTGATAGACATGCCAATTCTTAGCATGAGAGACGTACTAGACAAGAAGATGAGTGCACTCACCATACCTCAAAGCATTAACAATGCCTAGATCTAGATCCAAAACAACATAATCAAGAACATGTGGGGATGGAAATTTAAGGGAAGATATATCTTGAACCTCCATCTATAGTCATGGGGATTAGTATAGATGCCAAAATTAGGCAGACACAAGATTACCTCCCCGACCACTACGAGTAAACATTCAAAAATAGGAGGTATTTTCTTCGAAGGCATACAAAATACTCATTGAGAGAGTCATATCTCTCAAGAAATAGGATACGGTTGGGCAAAAGATAACCCTGAGTAAAATACACAACCAATATTTGTGCCCTTCAGTATCGAGTCCTGCATATCCTATGAACTTTGAGATGCCTAGGCTAGAAAAATTCAAAGGAGAGGAAGACACTCAAGAACATATCACTAATATTATGAATGCATGCTTCCAGATTGAACATAATGACACCCTAATTCTAATAACTTTCATCATGATATTTTTGGGTGTAGCAACCGAATGGTTCAATCAACTACCTAATCACAACAACATTAGCTTTGAGCAACTAGTGAATGCATTTCTTGAACGCTTTTCTTTTGGAATCAAGAATAAAGTAAACTTATCCGATCTAGCAAACCTAAAGTAATATGATAATGAGCTATTTATGGACTATGGGAAAATATGGAGTAAGATAATGGCAAAAGTACCATTCTCTATTCCCACTGCAGAGATCACCCGAATGTTTACCAAGAGTTGCATAAAGAACTTCTTGTTGCTATTGCAATTACAATAGTATGAAACATTCAAGGAAGCCTTGGCTCAATCCAAGCTAATAGAAGACATCAAGTTTGAAGAATGAGATCTTAAGCTCCAAAACAAAAAGGACTGGAATAATAACAACCACAACAACAAGAATCAACAAAAGTAGGCCAAGCCTGCTCAAGTCAACTAGTTTATGTTAAATGTGTTGAAATGAGGGAATAGCTAACAACCACAGAACTATCAGGCTCAACCTCCACCAACCAATTACAACCAAAAGAACAACCAAGTTCAAAATAGGGAATGATGCCCACATTGCTACTTCATGCCTTTTTTGAAATCGATGCAATCAATATTCAATTAGTTAAGCAAGGCACAAAGGATTAGATTTCTAAAGGTACAACTTTTATACCGTAACCATCCCAAGCATAAGTGATATAGGTATGATCAGTATTGCCCATATCATAGACAACAAGGTCACGATATCAATATGTGCGTTGGTTTAAAAAACGTTATCCAAAACATGATTGATAGGGGTGAAATACAAGTTGACAACCCATTAGCACTTGACAATAGATACATGGGCATATTCAAAAACTTGTTGTCTAATCATGAGGTCCCCAAAGATTAGGGCACTCAAGTAAACCAAGTTTGAGTCAAACCTTCCATTCATGGATGTATCAAAATGATTGAAATAGTCAATGTGGCAATAAGAAGTTAGTGATATGACCATCCAGAGCCTCTAGTGGCTCCTATTTGTATCCCAGTTGCACCTCGATAGAGGTAGGTGTAGAATAATCCTCTAGGTCCACTAGCATGACTTGTGGTAATTATCTGAAGTAGAATTATGTAAAATCTCCAAAAGATACCAGTTAAGTTATCAATCTAGGATCTCATTCAATAGTCTCCTAGACATAGGGAGACTTTAATGGAAATCTTGAGATCGATTGAGCTATAGCCCTAGAACCCTGATGCATTCACAAACTTCATGGGGTAGGTCCAATAGTGCTAAGAGCCTATGATCCATTTCTACGATCATGAAATCAAGGTAGTCCCTACTACCATGGTAGATCTGCTTTTGCATATTATTGCGTCCATAAATGACATACCCTTCAAGCATGTTTTAATTAACACAAGCTTGTTGATTAATATAATCACAACAAATGCTATAGGACACCTAAAAATCCCTAGATCAAACATTGTTCCAACCTCCTATACATTGAGAGTTTCAATGATGTGTTGTGCTCCATAATGGTTAATGTTGTTCTGCTTATAAAGGTAGGGCATAAGACCATATCTATGATGTGTCACATATTAGAGGGGCTAATGCAATACAACCTCCTCCTAGGGCATCCCTGGATAAGGGACATGCAATGCATTCCCTCAATATTGCACCAATGCATCAAGTATGTGCATGAGGGACAAGTACACATGGTTCCATAAAATGAAGAGCCATTTAAGTATGTGCATCAGGTTGACTTACCAAGGTACTTTATACTTCCATCAACACACCTATACATAAGGCCTTCATCTCATACCACACAACCAGAAAGCAAGTCTAAATCAGTACTAGGTGATCCATCCACATCGGCACCACATCCTACATCTAAAGCTACTGGTGCTTCTGAGAAATCCATAATGTCCAAGGTAAAGGACTCTCAGAAGCTAAAAGCACACCTAATGGAGGAAGGACCTAAAGAACTTCTAACTATAGCAATTGTAGAAATTCCAAATCCCATGGAGGAGGAAAATTCCCAAGACATAGTCGAGGAGGTACCTCAACCTGCCTTGCTTGCTTCATCAATGACATCATCTACACTGCAAGTGATAGTTCACCTAGACAACATAGGATTAGGTGAATGCCTCGTGTAGAATGTGACTTTCATACCAATTATTGAGTCTGCACAAGACATGGTACGATCAAGAGTCCCAAACTTACTAATAGGGACAATGGTTCCATTGGGGATTCCCCTTAACCAAACCAAATTCATATATGTTGGTTTGGATTATGCCCATAATGCTTCTAATATTGAAGAGGATGAGGATGAACCATTCACCATGAATGTTCATTACTTTTCCAATCTTGAGTTTTCTCTAAGATACTTTGAATGCAACCATTTGCATAGCTATGATTTGGGTCTATATGAGCAAGAGTGATATAACCCACTAGAACCACAATATCAGTTACCTACTGATAGGTTTGGCCTAGGATATCACATACGAAGCCACGATGATTCATTGGAAACAACTCTAGATAGACTAATATTGGGGTTCAGGGAAGACATCGAATGGACTCCCCATCAACCCCTGAATAGAGGCTACTTGAGTGATAGATGGGTGGCTATGGTTAATATCAAACCATTCGATGAGTATCATCCAAATTTCTCACTAGAAGCAAGCCCATAAGGAGTCATCCTATGGGAAGATAAACTAGGTTATGGTTATGAGCAAGAAGAGAATGAGTATGTCATAAGTGAATCTGAAGATGAAACCAGATTGGCCTATCATGGGCCTTGATATTTACAATGTCTCATCTGGTCAAATGATATAGAATGTGGATACATCATGGATGAGAGTGTCTATGAGTTAGAGGATTCAACTAAGATGGCCTACATTGGGTTTTTCATGCCACAAGGTGCTCCAATGACCTTGTCATTTAAACTAGACTTCCCTTGCATGAATAACAACACTAAATATGAGGCCCTAATATTGGGTCTCCAAACAACCATCACTATGAAGATCAAAAGGCTAAACATCTTCGATGACTCCCTTCTCATAGTCAACCAAGTTAAGGGAATATTTCAATGTAGGGATCCAATCCTAAAAGCTTACAAAGAGCTTGTTGACACTTATCTAGCCCAACTAGAATGGTACGACATCAAGGAAATCCCTCACACATCAAACAAATTTGAAGAAACTATGGCATATTTGGTATACTTAATCCCTCATAATCCATCTACTGACTTCACTACCATTCATGTGAAAATGATCTCGCAATTAGCAATGCAGTGTGAGGCTTTTGACAATAAATAATCAGTCAACATGATTCAAATAGAACCAAACCATGAGTGGTTCTATAAATCCAAAGAATTTTTAAAGAAGGTACCTTGGGGTTCCTTGATCTCGTAGGGTCCTATAGGGAATGGTACCATAATTCACCATAAGGTTGTTTCTCAATCTATATTTGTGCACATCGAATTGCAAGAAAAATAAGTCATCTTATCTGTTGAGGTTGTAGCTTATCAAGATGGGCTATCCCAATTGCAAGATTTCCTTAAGCTTGGAATCATCCCACATGGATTTTTATAGGCCACAAAACAAGTATTCAAAAAAAAAGTGACAAGATATGTCTTGTTAGGAGGTATATTATATCATTGAAATTATGATGGAGTCCTCCTCCATTGTCTTGAGCCCCAAGAATCAGCTTGGGTGATTTCACAATCTCATGATGGTACATGCATTGGCCATTTCAACGGTATGAACATTTTCAAGTGCATCCTTCGAATGGGTTATTACTGGCCCACCATGGAGAAGGATTACTATGAGTATGTCAGAAAATGCATTAAGTGTCAACATCATGTAAATCTAACACACTTGCCATCACATGCCTTACAACCTATTCAAGCGGCTTGGACATTTTCTTAGTGGGTTCTCAATCGAATTGGAAATATCTCTCCCATGTATTCAAGACATAACATGTTTATCTTAATGACCACTAAGTACTTCACCAAGTGGGTGGAGGTAGTCCTCTTAACATTGACGATTGGACCTCGAATTATGGATTTCATACTTCACAATATCATCTATCGCTTTGGGGTTCCATCCAAAATAATCTATGGATAATGGTCCATCATTCAAGAACAAAAATATGTGGGATTTAACATCCAAATACAACATTCAACACAATTTTGTGACACCATATTTTTAGCAAGGAAATGGACAAGCAAAGGCCTCAATCAAAACAATTGTAGCCATATTAAAGAAGACGGTGAAAGAAAATCATAAATATTGACATCTGCAATTGCCTTTTGCATTATGGGCTTATAGGACTAGCTTTCAGACACCCACTAGGGCAACACTATTTTTGCTTGTATATGGCATTGAGGCCATCATGCCCTTGGAGTTGGAAATTCCAAAATTGCACATTGCATTGAAAGAGTTCATCGATGATGACACTGCATAACAAGCTTACCTTGATCAATTGACCCTTCTTGATGAATATCACATCAATGCTCTTGAGCATCTTCATGTTTACTAGGATCATATAACACGAGCTTATAACAATAAATTCCACCTAATAGACTTTAAGGTTGGGGATCTTATGCTCAAAGAGAACCAACAAAACTCAAACCTATCGCTGCACCTATGAGATAAATTTACGGCCAATTGGATAGGTCCTTATATCATCTCTAAGAATATTGGACTTGGGACATATCGCCTAACATCGTTAGAAGGTGTTGAAGAGCCTAAGCCTCTCAACATTCTTCATCTGAAGGTGTTTTACACATAAAACCAACAAAACCCAAAAACATTCAAAAATTTCAAAATTTAAAAAAAAAATAGAAATCATAAAAATCCAAATAAATAAGAAAACATTAAAAACAAAAATCCCCAAAGGCATCTTAAAGCCCTTTGGTCACTTCACAAAACACCCTAAATGCATCTTAAAGCCCTTTCGTCACATCACAAAAATCCCCAAAGGTAGCAGTTAAAGCCCTTTGATCACATCACAAAAAGCCCTAAAGGCAACATTGCACCTTTGATCAAATCACAAAAAGCTCCAAAGGCATCTTGAAGCCCTTTGGTCATATCACAAAAAACCCCAAAGGCATCTTGAAGCCCTTTTTTCACATCACAAAAATCCCCAAAGGCATCTTGAAGCCCTTTGGTCACATCACAAAAAGCCCCAAAGGCATCTTGAAGCCCTTTGGTCACATCACAAAAAGCCCCAAAGGCATCTTAAAGCCCTTTGGTCACTTCACAAAAATCCCAAAGGCATATTAAAGCCCTTTGGTCACATCAAAAAAATCCCCAAAGGCATCTTAAAGTCCTTTAGTCAAATCACAAAAGGCCCCAAAGGCATCTTAAAGCCCTTTGGTCAAATCATAGAAGTCTCCAAAGGTATCTTAAAGCCCTTTTGTCAACACACAAAATGTGCCAAAGGTATCTAAGCCCTTTGGTCAAATATTAAAACACAAAAACAGTTTAAAGACAAAAAGTTCAAAAACATTCAGAATAATCAAAATTCCAAAAAAAATGGAAAATACCAAAAATCAAAAAGCAACAAAACTCAAAACATTGCAAAAATACAAAAACATCTACATTTGCATTCATGTAATTGCATTGCATTTAGGCATGATCGTTCATTGCACTTGCATTAGATATATTTGTGTTTGCAATCTTACAAATGACACCATGTTTGTACCTCAATCATGCATCTTCAAAGTCCATCTTCATCCATAACCCATGTGTGTAACTGTGTTTCTCAACACAATCCCTTCTTGTTGCTATAAGGAATATACTAGGGTTTTTGGTCACTCAGCCATACCTAGTGATTTTATCATATTTTGTAGAAAGCTATATTCACTAGCAAAAGATGAGGTCTAGTTTTGATAGTACCTAGCATATATCATAATCCTATCACTAATCAAAATACTAAAATCCTAGTTGGAACAAGGGAAATATGAACACTATAGAGTGGTACTAGGCATCCTAAGCAAAAGGTCCTCACCTGCTCATTTTGTGATGTGCATGGTCTAGGGTTTTGATCATTGGCAAAAGGACAAGTTCCCCCCAACCCAAAGAAATCCCTTGCTTTCATCAAAACAAGAAAAAATCCTAAAAAAAAGCAAATTTCAAAAGCAAAATAAATAGTGATTATCATCACTACACAAATCCCTTGCTCGAAAGAAAAAAAAATTGAAAATAAACAGTGATTTTCATCACTAAAGCATGAGCAAGTATCCTAAATAAATGTGAAGAAAGGAAGGGGGTGAAGATATTGAATCCCTAGAATGGTCAATCTTCAAAAACCGTTGAGTGATACCTAATACAACAATGGGATGCATGAATCCCGCTTGGCATTAGGGTAGTTCTAAGCGAATTACAAAAGGAGCTAGCTTTAGGTGTCCTGTATTGCCTAGTGGTCTAATTTGATTGAGTCCAACTTAGGATCATGATTATAATTTGAGGATTCCCAATACAAAAATGGGCTAAATGAATCTCGTATGGCATCGGGGTAGGCTTATGTCTTATCTAATTTATTCATTTGCACACATAGGGATAATGAATATCTAAGTCTTCATAACAAGAACTTTATCTTTCAGGAGTCTTGTATGGTTAGTATGCATCTTTTTATGGAGTAACTAGGGTGTTTGAGTCTCATGGAAAACTTCAAAGACTCCTAGAATAACAAAAAATCATTCCATAGATCAAATCATCAACTTTCTTTATGAGGTTTTGTTCATTAAATGTTGTTCATGAATAATATAGATATCGGATAAATATCAACAATGTATTTAGACAACCACTGACTATTTTGTTCAGATCTTTTAATTTACAAAAGCTTATAAATAAAGGATATACATATCATCTCATCTCATGTATGGATGTTTAAATGATTAATTTTTAATGATAAGAGTTATCATTTACATTTATAATTGTGTTACATTCCGTGGTGTTGTCCATTAGAGTATTAAACCCATATCACATGCATTCCTTATGTTTTAAGTTATTAAAGCATACATGTTCATTTGCATTAGATTATCCCCATATAATTAATGCATCACATTTTACATACATCATTTATCATATCATAGCACATAGATTAAATACATAAACAATTAAAATAAATTAAACATGCATTTAACATCCATCAGTACATCCATATAAGCATGCATAATAGTGTGTCCACATATCTAGATCATAGCATCTAAGGATACATCTATCATCTAACTAATGCATGTCAATCACATCATATAGCATTGCATCCAGGTGCATCTCATAAATATCATAATAAAAATAATCAGATTAAGATTAAACCCAAAGACCAACATAAAATCGTGTTCACTACTCCATGGGGGACATTTTGCTACAAAGTAATGCCATTCAGCCTTAAAAATGCTGGTGCAACATATCAACTAGCTATGACATACATTTTCCATGACTACATGAACAAGATCCTACAAGACTATATCAATGACTTACTGGCCAAGTCATTACTACATGAAGAGCATTCCAAGATCCTAAGAAAAGTCTTTTACCAGTTGATAGAGCACAACACCAGGTTGAATCCCAAGAAATACAACTTTGGCATAACTCCTAAAAAACTCTTGGAGTTCATCATTTCTAAACGAGTGATAGAAGTCAACCCAATAAAGGTAAAAGCTATCCTAGAAATGGCCCCACCAACTAACATCAAAGAGTTGATAAGACTACAGGGAAAATTAGTGTCCATAAAGCAATTCATGGCACAACTATCGAACAAATATTGATCCATGAATCGATTGCTACAAAAGGGGTTTCCATTCCATTGGGATGAATAATGTTAGTAAGCCTTTGATGATATCAATAAATACCTAGCAACGCCACTAGTATTAGCTCCACCAAGACCAGACGTGCCATTCCTACTATATATCTGCAACCAATTTTGCTTTGGGCACCATGTTATCTCAAACGAATGTGCAAGACAAAGAACAAGCAATATATTACATCAACCACACCTTGGTGAGCTACGAGATAGGATACACATATGTAGAAAAGCTATGCTTAGCGATGGTATTTGCGAATAAGAAATTGTGCCACTACATGCTGAGCCATACCATGTATGTGATATCAAAAAAAATCCTTTGTAGTATATGATGAGCAAGACATATCATAATACATGTATTGCAAAGTGGATCATGTTATTGACAAAATTTGACCTAGAATTCATAAGCCAAAAGTACATCAAGGGACAGGTCATAGCTGATCAACTCATAGAGGCACCTCTTTAGAATAGTAGACCTCTCACCATAGAACTTATCGATGATGCAGTCTTTGCATTATCGGAAGCACCTAAACCCAAATAACCTAAAAATAAAGTTGACATGACTTTGCTCCTTGATGGTTCGAAGTGTGAGCAATGGGGTGGTGCAGGGATTGTGTTTTTCATGCCACAAGGTGCTCCAATGACCTTGTCATTTAAAATAGACTTCCCTTGCATGAATAACAACACCGAATATGAGGCCCTAATATTGGGTCTCCAAACAACCATCACTATGAATATCAAAAGGCTAAACATCTTCGGTGACTCCCTTCTCATAGTCAACCAAGTCAAGGGACTATTTCAATGCAGGGATCCAATCCTAAAAGCTTACAAAGAGCTTGTTGACACTTATCTAGCCCAACTAGAATGGTACAACATCGATGCAATCCCTCGCACATCAAAAATATTTGAAGAAACTAAGGCATATTTGGTATCCTTAATCCCTCATAATCCATCTACTGACTTCACTACCATTCATGTGAAAATGATCTCGCAATTAGCAATGCAGTGTGAGGCTTTTGATAATAAATAATCAGTCAACATGATTCAGATAGAACCAGACCATGAGTGGTTCTATAAATCCAAAGACTTTCTAAAGAAGGTATCTTGGGGGTATTTGATCTCGTAGGGTCCTACGGGGAATGGTACCATCATTCACCATAAGGTTGTTTCTCAATCTATACTTGTGCACATTGAATCATAGGAAAAATAAGTCATCTTATCTGTTGAGGCTATAGCTTATCAAGATTGGCTATCCCAATTGCAGATTTCCTTAAGATTGGAATCATCCCACATGGATTGTTGCAGGACACAAAAAAAGTATTCAAAAAAAAAATGACAAGATATGTCTTGTTAGGAGGTATATTGTATCATTGAAATTACAATGGAGTCCTCCTCCATTGTCTTGAGCCCCAAGAATCAACTTGGGTGATTTCATAAGCTCATGATGGTACATGCATTGGCCATTCAATGGTATGACCATTTTCAAGTGCATCATTCGAATGGGTTATTACTGGCCCACCATGGAGAAGAATTACTACAAGTATGTCAAAAAATGCGTTAAGTGTCAACATCATGTAAATCTGACGCACTTGCCATCACATGCCTTACAGCCTATTCAAGCGGCTTGGACATTTTCTCAGTGGGGTCTCAATATAATTGGAAAGATATTTCCCCCATATTCAAGCCATAACATGTTTATCTTAATTACCACTGAGTACTTCACCAAGTGGGTGGAGGCAGTCCTCTTAACATTGATGATTGGACCTCGAATTATGGATTTCATACTTCACAATATCATCTATCGCTTTGGGGTTCCATCCAAAATAATCTATGGATAATGGTCCATCATTCAAGAACAAAAATATGTGGGATTTAACATCCAAATACAACATTCAACACAATTTTGTGACACCATATTTTTAGCAAGGAAATGGACAAGCAAAGGCCTCAATCAAAACAATTGTAGCCATATTAAAGAAGACGGTGAAAGAAAATCATAAATATTGACATCTGCAATTGCATTTTGCATTATGGGCTTATAGGACTAGCTTTTAGACACCCACTAGGGCAACACTATTTTTTCTTGTATATGGCATTGACACCATCATGCCCTTGGAGTTGGAAATTCCAACATTGCGCATTGCATTGAAAGAGTTCATCGATGATGACACTGCATAGCAAGCTTACCTTGATCAATTGACCCTTCTTGATGAACGTCACATCAATGCTCTTGAGCATCTTCACGTTTACTAGGATCATCTAACATGAGCTTATAACAATAAATTCCACCTAATAGACTTTAAGGTTGGGGATCTTATGCTCAAAGAGAACCAACAAAACTCAAACCTATCGTTGCACCTATGAGATAAATTTATGACCAATTGGATAGGTCCTTATATCATCTCTAAGAATATTGGACCTGGGACATATCGCCTAACATCTTTAGAAGGTGTTGAAGAGCCTGAGCCTCTCAAAATTCTTCATCCGAAGGTATTTTACACATAAAACCAACAAAACCCAAAAACATTCAAAAATTTCAAAATTTAAAAAACAATAGAAATCATAAAAATCCAAATAAATAAGAAAAAATTAAAAACAAAAATACCCAAAGGCATCTTAAAGCCCTTTGGTCACTTCAAAAAATGCCCTAAAGGCATCTTAAAGCCCTTTGGTCACATCACAAAAATCCCTAAAGGTATCTGTTAAGGCCCTTTGATCAAATCACAAAAAGTCCCAAAGGCAGCATTTCACCTTTGATCAAATCACAAAAAGCTCTAAAGGCATCTTGAAGCCCTTTGGTTACATCACAAAAAACCCCAAAGGCATCTTGAAGCCCTTTGTTCACATCACAAAAAGCCCCAAAGGCATCTTGAATCCCTTTGGTCACATCACAAAAATCCCCAAAGGCATCTTGAAGCCCTTTGGTCACATCACAAAAAGCCTCAAAGGCATCTTAAAGACCTTTGGTCACTTCACAAAAATCCCAAAGGTATCTTAAAGCCCTTTGGTCACATCAAAAAAAGCCCCAAAGGCATCTTAAATCCCTTTGGTAAAATCACAAAAGGCCCCAAAGGCATCTTAAAGTCATTTGGTCAAATCACAGAAGGCTCCAAAGGTATCTTAAAGCCCTTTGGTCAATACGCAAAAGGTTCCAAAGGTATCTAAGCCCTTTGGTCAAAGATTAAAACACAAAAGCACAAAAACAGTTTAATGACAAAAAGTTCAAAAACATTCAAAATAATCAAAATTCCAAAAAAACTACCAAAAAGCAATAAAACTCAAAACATTGCAAAAATATAAAAACATCTGCATTTGCATTCATGTAATTGCATTTCATTTAGGCATGACCATCCATTGCACTTGCATTAGATATATTTGTGTTTGCAATCTTACAAATGACACCATGTTTGTACCTCAATCATGCATCTTCAAAGTCCATCTTCATCCATAACCCATGTGTGTAACTGTGTTTCTCAACACAATCCCTTCTTGTTGCTATAAGGAATATACCAGGGTTTTCGGTCACTCAGCCATACCTAGTGATTTTATCAGATTCTATAGAAAGCTATATTCACTAGCGAAAGATAAGGTCTAGTTTTTATAGTACCTAGAATATATCATAATCCTATCACTAATCAAAATACTAAAATCCTAGTTGGAACAAGGGAAATATGAACACTACAGAGTGGTAATAGGCATCCTAAGCAAAAGGTCCTCACCTGCTCATTTTATGATGTGCATGGTCTAGGGCCTTGATCATTGGCAAAAGGACAAGTTCCCCCCTACCCAAATAAATCCCTTGCTTTCATCAAAAAAAGAAAAAATCTTTGAAACAAAGCAAATTTCAAAAGCAAAATAAATAGTGATTATCATCACTACACAAATCCCTTGCTCGAAAGAAAACAAAATTCAAAATAAATAGTGATTTTCATCACTAAAGCATGAGCAAGTATCCTAAATAAATGTGAAGAAAGGAAGGGGGTGAAGATATTGAATCCCTAGAATGGTCAATCTTTACAAACCATTGAGTGATACCTAATACAACAATGGGATGCATCAGTACCACCTGGCATTACGGTAGTTCTAAGCGAATTACAAAAGGAGCTAGCTTTAGGTGTCCTGTATTGCCTAGTGGTCTAATTTGATTGAGTCCAACTTAGGATCATGATTATAATTTGAGGATTCCCAATACAATAATGGGATAAATTAATCTCGTATGGCATCGGGGTAGGCTTATGTCTTATCTAATTTATTCATTTGCACACATAGGGATAATGAATATCTAAGTCTTCATAACAAGAACTTTATCTTTCAGGAGTCTTGTATGGTTAGTATACATATTTTGATGGAGTAACTAGGGTGTTTGAGTCTCATGGAAAACCTCAAATACTCCTAAAATAGCAAAAAATCATTCCATAAATCAAATCATCAACTTTCTTTATGAGGTTTTGTTCATTAAAGGGTGTTCATGAATAGGACAGATACCGGATAAATATCAACAATGTATTTAGACGACCACTGACTATTTTGTACAGATATTTTAATTTACAAAAGCTTATAAAGAAAGGATATACATATCACATCATCTCATCTCATGTATGGATGTTTAAATGATTAATTCTTATGATAAGAGTTATCATTTACATTTATGATTGTGTTACATTCCGTGGTGTCGTCCATTAGAGTGTTAAACCCATATCACATGCATTCCTTATGTTTTAAGTGATTAAAGCATACAGGTTCATTTGCATTAGATTATCCCCATATAATTAATGCATCACATTTTACATACATCATCTATCATATCATAGCACATAGATTAAATGCATAAACAATTAAAATAAATTAAACATGCATTTAACATCCATCAATACATCCATATAAGCATGCATAATAGTGCATCCACATATCTAGATCATAGCATCTAAGCATACATCTATCATCTAGCTAATGCATGTCAATCACATCATATAGCATTGCATCCATGTGCATCTCATAAACATCATAATAAAAACAATCACATAATACACATAATGAGTCTAAAACAGATAACATCATATATATATATATATATATATATATATATATATGAGTGTATAATGTGTCAAATAAGTACATGGAGATACAAAAATACCCGTAGGCTACAATAGTGTAGGTCCACCGACCTTACACTAAAAAATAATACTAGAGACATCATAATCATCATATTGGGTCTACGCCCCCAGGTTCACCTCCATCCTCATCTCCATACCTATGAGTATGACAGGAGCTAGTCCCTATGGTTAACTTTGTCCGAGTCCTGGTCCTCTAGCTAGGCCAAACTGACGACTGCCCTGACTCACTCCACAAGCTCCATTGTGAGTCCCCTGCTGAAGGTCTCTCATGAGGAGTGGTGCCTAGCATCCGAATTTGCAACTATAGATATGTAATGTACCCAACATATTTGGATATTTGGACATCGTAGTCCTACTAGAGACCTCGTAGGTTCCTGACCTCTGCACCTAAATCCAAACCTATCAGTCCCTGTACAACTGGAGTAGTTGGCACAACCTGTGATTGCACAACATCCCTCTCTATAATGAGCTACTCTATCCCAAGATGCACCAAGTCAATTTAAACCTGAAGGGAACTATTCTCCTCATAAAAGCCTTTGAACCATGTCTGGAGCATAGCAATAGTGGAGTCCCACTACAAAATCTAAATATGAGCTACTTGAAGCTCGACCTCTATACTGTGTAATTGAGCTTGGAGAGGAGAATCTTATTACTTTGGAGCTAACTCCTCCTCCTCCTTTGGATCTACCTACTCCTCTACTGCATGCTACTCAACTGTCTGGCCCCATTGCTCAGTCCTAGGTCACACTTGATGTGCATTAGGATCCTTCTCTATAGCTACCTCATCCTCACTCCACCCTAGGCAACCATCACAAGCTCCATTGTGAGCCCCCTGCTAAAGGTCTCTCAAGAGGAGTGGCACCTAGCATCCGAATTTGCAATTGTAGATATGTAATGTACCCAACATATTCGAACATTTGGACATCGTAGTCCTCCTAGAGACCCCGTAGGTGCCTGACCTCTGCACCTAAATCCAAACCTATCGGTCCCTGTACAGCTAGAGTAGTTGGCACAACCTGTGATTGCACAAAATCCCTCTCTATAATGAGCTACTCTATCCCAAGATGCACCGAGTCAATTTACACCTAAAGGGAAGTCTTCTCCTCATAAAATCCTTTGACCCATGTCTAGAGCATAGCAATAGTGGAGTCCCACTATAGAATCTAAATATGAGCTACTTGAAGCTCGACCTCTATACTATGTAATTGAGCTTGGAGAGGAGAATCTTATTACTTTGGAGCTAACTCCTCCTCCTCCTCTGGATATACCTACTCCTCTACTGCATGCTACTCAAATTCCTGGCCCCACTGCTCAGTCCTAGGTCACACTCGGTGTGCATTAGGATCCTCCTCTGCAGCTGCCTCATCCTCACTCCACCCTAGGCAACCATCACCATGTCATAGTCGTGTAACCCACCATTGTGTGTATGTCTTTGTAACCCTAGAATATGCTATTCCAGCATCAAATACAGGTTGGTCCTCCTCCTCTGATACTACTACAAATCAAGGCAGTGGAAGATCCCTCTTTGTGGTGATCTGCCTGTATAAAACTAGCTCAAGAGGTACATCCTGTTGTACACCAAACTATCGAAGCACTCGAGAGTAATGAAAAATATCTCTAATACCTCCCTTGAAATCCAATATCCATCGTTCATGCCTAGTCCCATCCATGAATCTACCTTTGGACATGCGGTGTACTCAAAATAAGGCCTCCATATAATGTCCCTTGCCTGCAGGCTAGTCAGGGAGGTTACATAATGAGAAAGATCTCCTGCATAATGCTGACTCCAGTGCTCCTCTCACTCTTGAGACCACCTGCATTTGTAGCACAAATCCACCTCTACAATGGTAGTAATATTAATAGGTAATCCTCTGAGGAGGTCCACCTTGATGTGCTCCTAGCCCCAAATCTCAATAAGTAGGCTGCAAGCAGCACTAGCTCGTCCACATTACTAAATCCTGTGGAGCTCGTCATAGCACTAAGCTAGCAATATGCTCCTCTAAGCCATAATAATGGGCTCCTCGCTATCCACCAAGTCCTAAAACATATCCAAGAGGTTCAAGGGGAACCTTGCTCTAGAGAAATTCAAAAAATATGTTACATATAACATGCATCAATATGGTCTGCTGTCATGTGAAGACATCCTCCCGATACCATTGAGCCACGAAGACTCCACTATGTCGGGTGTCACCCAATGTTGTAGCTACCTGATCTCCAAATACCCTCTCAAATACAACATCTCTAGCACTAGTGGGAGAAAACACAATAGGGACTCCATCAAAAGGGATCCTAAATATCCTATACATGTCCTCTGGAATGATAGTTATCTCACTAGCAGGGAGATGAAAGGTATTCATCCGAGAATCCCACCTATGTGCCAGGTCAGTAAGATAGGCCTGGAATGACATAATCATCAAAAACCTCATGACATACATGAGTTCCTGGGCATCAAACCAATCCCAATCCACACCATCCATTAGGGGCAGAAGCTGCATGAGCAAACTAGGGTCCTGAGCCCGTGCAGAAAAAAGCTAAAAGTGCAAATTAAAATGCCTAAATTAAATGTACTTAAAGGCTAAAAAAAGTAATAAAATGCAAAACGGTGCAAAATTAACCTAATATAGCCTAAGGCTACAAAAAAAATAAGTAAATGCACCTAAAAAAATAAAAAATCAAAATTTGCACTCCAAAAAATAAAAAAATCAATAAATTTCATTGAAAATAAAAAAAAGTCTATAAATTTCAATAAATTTTCTAAAGTCCCATGGCCATTTATGGTGACAACGACCCCCAATTTGTAAATTAGGGGCCGCTCTGAGCAACACCGGATGTGAGGTGACACATTGATAGTTCCCGTCATCACCCAAAAACACCAAAAAAATTGACAAAAAGCTAAAACAAAAAAGAACCCACCTAAATTAACCTAAAACTAAGCCTATCTATGGATTCAGTTCATTGCCAATGGGTTTAATTTGGTTCATTTTCCAATTAATTAGTGTGGTTCCTTTTACCAGTTAATAAAATAAATAATAAGCTAGGGTTTAGAGAATACTCGTGAAGCTTCGGCTCCACTCGTGGATGCCTCACCCTGGTCTACCATGGTGTCTGTTAGTCACGTAGCGTCTTCGATCACTTTATCCCTTTCTCTCTTAGAGATAAAATGTAAATTGATAGCTAGAAAATAATGAAATTCAAAACCCTAATTTTATTTTATATTTTTTTTAGTTTTACCTCCGCCACTACTAGCGTTAGCGGCCTGCTCTTTGTAGCCGTTGATGCTGAAAACAATCAAAAAAATGTAAAATTGGGTCATTTTTTCTAACAATGGCTAGCAAAAAGTAATAAATGCACTCAATTTCTCACCATGAGGAATCTCAAAATGGGAAATTAAGCATATTTATCGGTCTAGAATCATCAAAAATTACATAAATACCAAAAAAAATAATAGCTCAAAATCCAAAAACAAAATAAAATTCAAAATAACACAAAAAAAATAACAACAAAATCTCAAATGTGCCTCATATCCAGTTATTTACTCTATACACTTTGTGGTTGCAACAACTGGTGCTTCATGCAATCCGAGAAGATGAGTAAATTACCATAAGGCCATTTGGGGCAAATTAGTCATCGTTGAATCGAAATAATGCATTTCAATCCCGAAGAAGGCCATGATGGTTGGACTGCCCCATGGGAATGAGGTATTAATTTCATTTCTTCTATGACATTTTTAGAAAATCATCAAGCATAGTGGTTCAACATAGGCTAAAATGGAATTGCTATCATCTTGATTCCCTAAGAAGGCCATTGCGGCTAAATTGCTCTATGGGATAGAGATATACAATTACTTAAATGGTTGAAATCATACCTGCAATAGGATATGCCTATAACAACAAAGTAAACCTCTGAAAAGATCTAAATCATTCATATTGATCAAGCAACTCATGCTTTATTTAGTGTTCTTCCCTCATCGACTCATCATTTGAGGGGGTAGTCATAATATCAACAATCATAATCAAAATCAACAAAGGATCACTCGATCATGTCAAGTTGCATTCGTCTTATGAATCTTTGCCAACACCTATCATAAGCTTACCCTTTGCTGAGGCAAAAAATAAATATGATAGTTTATATTGATGACCTCTCGTCCTTTCAGACCAATCGTAGCACTAAGGCTACCCGATCAATAACAAACTCAAGAGATTTTGCAAATTTAAGCCTTCCATCCTATTGGAAGCAATAATTCTAGGATGCACACCTTTTGCATGACTAGGACATCTAATGTTGATAAGATCAATGATCATCACACACCCTACAATGTGGTCCTAGGTGGTCTATTTTTGCTTAGCATTGTGTTTTCCCACAATGCATCCCAAAAAGGGGTATCTATAGACACCTAAAACATGTCATGTTTAGGAGACTACTCATATGGGTACATTCAAAGACCATATGACTAATATTGGACCTTTCCAAGAGCTAGCAATGGTTCTAACCACTCAAAATGGGTAGTTATGGCCCATCACTATCAACCAGAGCGACCGCCAACACAGGCCGCTAAAGTTGAGAGTGACCACATCTAGCCATTGCTTTGGACATCGAATAGCACTGAAACATAGTTTGGTTGTGAATACAGGCCCATATCATGTAGTCTAACTGCACTTGTATTATTTGTAGGTGGTTTTTGGCATGGATCTCCTAGAGCTCCTCCTAACTGCCCCTTTCATGCAAATATGTGATTGAGCCTTCCCCTCTAATGGTCAATTACATGTAGATCTGGATCTTGGCTTCTCTAGGAAGCTAAGATCTGAATCTAGATCTAAATCTGGGAGGTCTACATATGCACTCTCCCAAGAACAAGAAAATTATCCTAAATATTCAAGTTTTTATATAGTGAAGCCCTAGCAAATTGGAAAGAAATTTCATATCCCCTTGAGGAGTAACAAAGTGTTGTACGATTGAGAAATGACAATACACCATTCAAGCATTCAGTTTTACACAAGATTCATTGCCAATCTGTCGATGGACAAGAAGGTGACCCTTGAACATCAATTTGGATGAAGGATTGAGTGTTGTTGCCCTTGGTTTGTGAGGAAGAAGGTTTCATTTCATGATTGTTGTCCTTGACAACAGTCTAAAGGCACAACCTAGGGTTGAGACACTATTTTCTTGAGTTTTAACATTGATATTTTACTATTTTTTGTTTAATAAATTAATGTTAGCATAGATCTATTTTTATTAATGTATTTCCATGGTGATTTATGAGTTATCAACGTATTCTTGCTTAGTTTTGCTTCATTATGCTTTTACTATGCTTTTATATCATTCTTTGCAGATCTACTAATAAAACCTCATCTTGAGAGGTCGCATATGCTATTGATTGTTTGTTGTTGTTTCTTGTACACAGGTTATAGGTTCCAAGACCAAGTCAAAGCACTCAAAGTGTTAGATCCCTCCAGGCAAGCAAAGGAGAAGAAGGCATCAGTAAGCCCTTGTACAAGTTTGTGTATGAATTCGAGAGGCCTACGAAGTGCACCATCCCCTTTGAAAGGGACCCATATCTGCTTCTATTTATTGTATCAAATATGGTATCCCTAAGAGGGACCTATTTGTTGTTAGAGTAGGTTATTACATTATTCTCCTGGTAGTTAGTTTTACCTAGGTTTCTATCCTAGGTTAGTAGTTTCACTAACCACTATTGTTAGCGAATATTTGTTATTATCTTGTTATGACTATTTAGTTATTTGTTAGCTATTTCTATGGGCTAACTATAGCCTAGGTTGTATATTTAAATAGTTCTTTGATTAATATATTTTTATCGATTATTAGGCTTCATAACATGGTATCAAATTTGGATACCTCGCTTCCATTGTGGAGCGCTTGGTTTGGTTTGATCTATATTGAATCGATCTAGCTTGTGGAGGTAGTCAAGACCTAATTCAGACTCAGGTGGCCGATGCTAGGTATATAGCAGATCAAATTTGTGATTGACCTGACTGCTAGAAAATTGCCAGTTCAGTAGATCTGGTCCCTTAGCGACCTAGAAATTTGACCCTGCTTAACCTTGGTTTTGAGAACTAAGCTAGGTCTAATCTCTACGGACTATCTATGAGGACTAGCTAGAGATCCAAAATGGATAGTGCTAAGATGACCACTACCAAACTGCATGATCAAAATGCTGATATAGGTCATGTGGTGTAACTTGATGGGACGTGTTGACTCAATGGCGGACTGACCCCCACTACCAACATAGCCAATTCATGGGAGCTAAGTCATTTTGACACGGACCCTAAGGATTGGCCTCTGACCTAGGTTGTACTATGGTGAATTGACGTTGGATGAATACCAACCTAGAATGATCGACGACACACCCTAGCATATTGATGGGACTCGATAATAAGCTTGACATGGACTGCAAAAGCCCATCTAACTAGACAACAAATCTGCTAATCAAGATATCCTAGTGGACGATGGTGAGATATGCGGATCTCGGATCTGAGACAACCAACTAGTGTTAGGGACTGTTGTACCTAAGACATAACGAGGGAGGAACCAAGCGTGATGCATGCTGGACCTGAGCCAACAAAAGCAACAAATCAAACATGGACCGAATGTGGTATGCCTAAACACCTAAGGTGGACTAATTTGGAGGTGATCTACGTAAATATCTGATTAGATGTGAGGAATATGACCTAACGAAGACCTACGATGGAATATAAAAAGGAAACGTGAGGGGGATTTTCCACCCTAAGGTGGAAATTTAATAATACGTATGTTATTTCTTTTAAAAAGCTTCATCACCTCTTCACAGTATATGTGGGACAAATATCCAATACATGCAATCAGGAATATAGGTTAGTATCGCCATCGCGATATTGATCACAGGTGTTTCAAACATTACTATGTTTGTTGTGCATCTGCAAAAATCAAATACAACCCATTATGTAGAAGCAGACTTGTAGGAGGAACATTACATAAAACGATGATTTCCATGAGTAGATTTATTTTGCAGACGTCACTATGATCCAGGTTTTCAACACATTTTAGGAATATGGCGAGGAATGGTAGTCATTTCCATGCTTGATTGCCCATTGGAGCCATACGACATCTCCAGTGGAGGCAACATCACCCAGAGAGAAGTGACAGCTTGGTGAGGCTCTAGATTATGCATAGCCTAGTACAAGGTAATTATAGTTAGGCGATCATGACATTTGTAGGAGCATTTCATCATCTAAACAACCATTAAATGCCTATTCACCTACGTGTGTTGCAGCGATTGTTTGATACTCTTTGGCAAAACCAGAGATCGCTTCTCTAGAGAGAGTCAGATGAGATCATACAAAATCAATCCCACATAGCGATCCATTGAAAAATTCTAGGTGGAAATCAGATGAAACCCAACGACACATGCTATGTGACAAAATCTCTCACAGAGCTTGACGATGGTATTGATCTTGATCTTCGAGAAGAGGAGCCAGACAATGGTTATGGTTCTAATCCATGCACATGAATACCATTGATTTTGTAGTATTTGAATAATTCCAACATCGTGCCACGATGGAACACATAATTTTTAGCTAGATGATCTACTTCTTGGTGCATACAGGGGGTGTTTTGACGTCTTCCATATTTAGGAGTACCGATTTGTTGGCAAAATTGTAGGAGTACCAATTATAATAAATAAATAAATAAATTATTCTACCGTAGCTCACTGTGTGCAGTGTCGCCGCTGATGCCAGGAAGAAACGTTGCTTGGAGGTGGCAATGCTGCCTGGTGGAGGTTGCTTGGGTGTGCCTCTCCTCAAATAGGGGAACATCTTCCTAAATATCCATCATCCTGCTAGCTTGATCGGTGGAAGGCCACGCCGTAAGACGCTACGAAGGAGGTTCATAGTTCAATTCCTACAGACGGTATTTTTTATTCAAAATTATTATTTTATTTCAATTATTTAATTAATAATTTATTTATGTTAGGCTTTATTATCAATTAATTGATTTTTCAAAGCTTATGATAAATTATTTTTTAAATTTAATTGATTAAAATTATTTTTTGAAATAAAAATCATTTAAACCTAAGGGTAACTTGTCAAGGCAATCAACAAGGCATGAAATCATCAAAACTCAAACCTATTTTTTTTTAGGCTTCATAAATAGAAAATTGTTTGTTTGAAGTCCTTATAAAATGGGGGGCTTACCTCTTTTTAGGTTTCATAAATAGCAAACTTATTTTGTTTGAAGTACTTCACACAGGGGGGATTGTTTTTGGTGACATATTGTGCAAATATGCCTACGAGGTAAGCTTTGTAAGAGCCTTTTGAGGCTTCATAGTTGCATTTTTTTGCACTAAAGGGGGGAAATTTTTTTTCTCTCCACCATATCCTATCTTGCACATAGGGGAGATATCATTTTGTAAAAACAAGGGGGGAAGACTTATAAGGGTGCATTTTCGGCATTGACAGACACATTAGTCAGATTATTTTTGCAAAATTTCTTGTAAAAGATACATTTTTGGTATAGATCGACACCTTACACATGGGCAGATCAAAGAAGAAAACTACCCCAAAATCAACTGATGTTGGTAAGTCAATTAAACGTCCATACTTTTCTCCACATATGGACTAGATAGATTTTTATGAAGATGGCACATTTTTCACACTATGGAATGATGTAGATACCATAATCAATGATTCTACGTCTTGTGAATACATGTAAAAGAATGGTGTTCTAATCCCTATTGGCACTGTAATGGCAATATACATGTCATTTGTTGCTCTTGAAATTTCTCAAAGTAAATTGAAAAGGGACATTAGTGAGGAAACAAAGGTCAACCCCTTAATGGTCAATGCTTGTAGTGGCACAAGTGACCTTTAGCCCATTGTGGTGAATGCTTGTTGTAACACATGTGAACTTGAGCCCATGATGTCCAATGCTTTTTGTGATACAAGCAACCTCATACCTTCAATGGTAGATATCAGTTGTAGCATAGGTGATCTCATCACAGTAGCAGATTTTGCTTGTGACACTAGTGACTTAAAAATTGATCCTCCTAACAATGAACTCCATAATCTCATCAATAGTGAAAAATGCCATATTGTTAAAAGCATTTATGAAGATGATGAAATTAGATGTTTTGAAAAACACACCAAAGGATTTGGATCCAAACTAATAAAGAAAATGGGATTCAATGGTGAGAGATTAGGTAAACATGAACAAGGCATTAAAATTCCAATAATGCTAAATGTCAAGGCAAAGAATGAAGGCCTTGGCTATTATGGACAAGCAAGTACTAGTAAAACCATGTTTTTAAACCCTAAATATCCTACAAATCCTAAAAATAATTGTTGCAATCATTGTGGAAAAACAGGACATGTTGCAACTAGATGTTGGAAATTACATCCTTGTGATTCTTGTGGATGTATGAATCACTCTTCTTCAAGATGTTGGTACAAAGTGAAAATGGCCAACAAGGTTCATATTGATTGTGGATGGACAAATCTCACACAATGGACCATGATGAAAGAAATTTTGTATGGCTTCTACCAAAAAGGTAAAACCTATGGTAGACCCCGAGGCAAATCCAGTGACAGACCGAGTGGCAGTCCCAAAGATAGACCTAAAGATAGAACCAAAGATAAAGTTTTAGAGGTATATCTATAGGTAGATCCAGATGCAATGATCCAGAGGTAGATTTACAAGCAAATCATGAGATAGACCTAGAGGTACAACTCTAGAAGTATACTTAGATCCAAAGCCATGAGCCAAGAGCCGAAGACAAAGCATGAGCCACCATTATTTTATTTCTCTTCTTCTTCACTGTATTGGGATAGTTATATTATTACCCAAATAATGTAATAAGGGGGGATGTTAGAGTAGGTTATTACATTATTCTCTTGGTAGTTAGTTTTACCTAGGTTTCTATCCTAGGTTAGTAGTTTTGCTAACCACTATTGTTAGTGAATATTTGTTATTATCTTGTTAGGACTATTTTTTTATTTGTTAGCTATTTATATGGTCTAACTATATCCTAAGTTGTGTATTTAAATAGTTCCTTTATTAATATATTTCTATCGATTCCAAAGAACTAATTAATTCAATTAAGATACCAAATAATATAGGTTACAATAGGCTATAATTGGCTCATAGATATAGGATCTACTAACCTATTAGAGCTAGAAATAAAACTAGCACTAACTATAGGCTAACCAAATTATTCCCTAACATAATGTAATAACAACTATCGGATAAAGATATGCTAACATCTATAACTGAAGTTTCAAATGAATTAATAAAAGATATCTCTTGATTTTGTTACTTTCATGTTCTTTACACATTTATGGCCCTATCGCTTGATATTATGTTGCAAGTATACTAGGTGTCTACTTCCAGGGGTTGTACACATACCTCGATAGGTTTGTTCTCTTCTTTGACATGGAAAATTATTTATGTACAATAAACAAGAAAAATAGACCAAGAGCTTCTTCTTTCTTATACTGACAAGTTTTTTCATCAATAGTTGTTGCTTTCTCCTCTTAAAAGATGCACCCAAGTTTTTACTACATAATATGTGGGTCATTTGAGTTGACCATATATTATAATTTTTCCCATTGAGGTGAGTAACATAGTCTTGAGGATACATCTTACATGATTTTATCCCTAACATTATAGTAGGTCTCTTGAACAAATTCTACCAATACGTAGAGATTAAAAAATCATGTGATTTGAAAAGAAGGGTCTCAAAACACTTTCCTATGAAAAATTTATGGCCTCTAGAAGTTTTGCCCTAATGGATCTCAAAAATATAAAAATTAAGGCCCCAAACCTTAGAGAAGTAGAAGCCAATCACTTGCTACCACTTGGTCTTTTTTGATTCATTAGTATCCTACATTGATTATTTACCACCTCAATTATTATAGAATATTGCAACTATGACACTTTCCTCAACTAAATTGGTCACTATGTATACATAGAAGTAAAAGTTGATTATGGTATAAAGGTTTGCCACACTATTTGCCACATCAACCAAGAAATCATCCTTTTCCTTTATAATTTATAAATTAGGGATTCAAACCTAGGTTAGCTAGAAGCTCAGTCTTTCATGCTAACCAAGTCATCAATCCTTTATTTGGGATATAAAAGATAACTTCCCATCTTAGCAATGTTTCATGTCTTGGTTATAAAAAGAAAAAAAAAGTTTCATCATCAAAATTCAAACATGTGACATCACATTCCTAGCACACTTTTATTGGCTAGTAGAGCAACATAAGTGTTTGGTAACTAGTCATTAACACCTCTTTAAAGTATGTAATTCATCATGTCAAAATAGGATGGTGGTTGTAAAATAGCATGGACATGAGTTTTGAACCCTACACCTCATTTTGCTCATGTACCAAACAATCGTGCATTTGCCAACTTGCCATCTCTTCTTCATGGTCCAAAGCTCAACCAATCCTCTAACATAGCTTGTTCTTTATGCTAAGAAGGAAAAAATGTTGCACTCGAACTCAAACCTATAACCTCCACCTTGTGACTTTACATGCATCATGCTAGTCAAGATAGTTTCTATTGTGAAAATGATAGGGCATACCCAATTTCCTTTGTCTTCCCTTAGAATGCCACAAAAATTATAAAAGCATAATGCATACAAAATTTTAAATTTTTGAATTCAAAATTTAGCAGCAATAGCTCTTTTTGAAGCACTTAACATTTCTAAAATGCAAGACACTAGTGCACAATTAAATCTAGACAATAAAATATTCTAAAAAGATAAAAAATAGAGTGGTGATGAGACAAATCCTTTGGAAAAAAAGGAATTATGAATGAGAAAATGTGGAAGAAAAAACCTTCTTTACTTCTTATGCCAAATACACTTATAAATTTTTGAAGAAAATTTTACCTTAAAACTTGGAATAAGAAATAAAGGATCTGAGTGAACTTTTTACATGACCAAGCAAGCCACTCCATACTCACTCTTATAACATATTATATTTTACACCTATTTTAAAAAAGAATAGAAGTAATCCATCCACTCAAACCTTATACAAAAAATATAAAAAAGGATGAAAGAGATAAATATATAGTGAGAACCTATAGGCACCATAAGTAATCACTATATTATCCATGATAATGATCACACAACTCTGATAGAATGGAGTGATAGGGGTATTTATACCAATACCAAATCCCCAATTACATAAATAAGTTTAACCTAAGTTGACATAAGATGGCTTTAATGTTAATTATAAGTTATAAGATGGGGTTATATATAACAAAGTTAACTGCGACCCATAGGGCTTACATAATAAAATTTTATAATAAATTAAATATAATTATATAATAATTTCCATTAGGCCTATATAATATTACATCGCACAATATTTGCCTTGGCCATAAGTTAGACTACATTTTCAACAAAATATACCTTTCTTTATATTTTCTTGAAAAATATGAGCTAGTGTATCCGATATAAAATGTTTTTTTCTCAAAATTGATGTCTCAAACATTATAGGATTGTTTTTTCTTTATATTTTATTGATCCACTTTCTAAAATTTGCATTCCATAAATTGGAAGAGAAAATCCTCAAATATATATTTTTCCATTGATTAATTGATTAAGCATCATGTTGATGTCATAATTGCATGGACCATGCATCCAAATAGTTGGATGGATTGCTTTTCTTCTAGAACATCTATTTGATGTTCGGTTGTTCAACACATATGATAATGACATCATCACTTCAATGAGTTGAATTATTAGTAAATAGAACAACTTTGATGGATTGACACCTCATAGATCAACAACTATGAATTGTTTGATCCATTAAAAGGGACTTGGCAAAATTTGGTGAATTTACATAAATTACTTATGTGGTCCAATTTATCTAAATGATTTGTTTTGAGGATACCAAACCTTTGGAATATTTATTTTTAACCTTGACATACCCATTAAAACTCATTAGTCATGAAGTCACTCTAGATAAATGATATTCAAGATTAAAATGGTTAGACAATGATAGTGGATCAAAAACCACTAGAGTCTTGGCAAATTTTAAGGGTATTGTACCTATGTAACGTTGAGCACTAGAATCCTTTTTCTTTGGGTAAAAATTCAATTAAGAATGATCATTCAATGGATCAAAAGTGAAGAAATTATGGGCCCACCCCTAACAAAAGCAATACCATCAATTTTATTCATTTTGTAGTTGAAGGAATCCCAAACTTTTGTAGCTTTATGTAGGCCAACTCTAATTTCCAATAGCCTTGTTTTAGAATATTTTATTATGATATATTGTTATCATGACATTGAAGAACACAAGCTTATACTTAGAGGGGTGTGAACATTATAATTTCACTTTTTATTTTTCTTTCCTAAATAGTATTGTTCAATATAATCAATGGCAATATCAATAGTAATAACCAAAACAATGCACAAATCATCACACACAATAGAGACACCAATTTAACATGGTTCACCCAATGTGGGCTACTCCATGGAGAAAATATTTCACTAATATTTTCTCAAATAAATTCTCTTGGGAATCCTTTCCTTATTACAATGTTTATGGACCTCTGTCCAAAGGAGACACCAATCCCCTAATCAAGTTTGTAGATCTCTATCCATAGGAGAACTCCTTTCTCCTCTTTCTCTAGTTGGTGATATTCTAGAAGAATTGTTGCCCTAGCTAATGGATATCTATCCACTGAAGACACCTGTTCTCACTGCCCTAGCTTATGGATCTCTATCCAGTAGAGACAATCATCCTCTGTACTCTGTCACCTCCAAAGATCTATCTAAAATATTTACTAAACTCAGTACTTCGGTCTACCACAAATCTGCTCAATATCTATCTCTGGTCTGGCACAAACCTATCCTCAAATATGCACCAAACTCTATCCTCAAATCTATACTAAACACAATCCTTCGATCTAGCACAAATTTGCTCAATCTATGTCTCTGGTCTAGCACAAACCTATCCTTAAATCTACACCAAACTCTATCCTCGAATCTGTACTAAACACAGTCCTTCGGTCTAGCACAAATTTTCTCAATCTCTTTCCTCAAGCCTTAACTCAAAGCTTGACTTAATCTCAAATCAACTCTATTGGATCTGTCCCAAACCTTAACTCAAGGTTTGAACAAATCAATCAAATCTGCTCTCAAGTCTTCTCAAAGACTTGTCTCAAATCTGACTTGCAAGCTTCCATAAAAGCTCACACTAATTTATTCACAAGTCCTCTTTAGAACTTTTCTGAATATTCTCAATAAGTTCTCACAAGAACTTATCCAAATATGCTCAATAAGTCCTCACAAGAACTTATCCAAATTTACTCTTAATATTTATTGTAAGATTCCACAAAAGCTTACCCAAATTTGTCCACAAGTCTTCTCAAAGACTTACCTCAAATCTGCTCAATAAGTCCACACTAGAACTTGTCCAATATCATAGAAACATAAAGATAATTGTTAGAGACTCAATATGCTCTATACTCATCACAATGTTCAATCACTCTTTTAGAAACATACATAGAATTGTTAGAGACTCAATATGCTTCACATTCACCTCAATGCTCAATCACTTTCTCAAATCAATTCAGAATATATAATAGTTTGTTTTATAGAACTTGAACAATCACTTCACACATCCACTTGACTAGGCTCAACCAACTCTACTCAACCAATCACTCAATGAAACAATCCTTGCTCACAAACCCTAGTCCAATCATATAAACACTCACTCAAAATGTTTCCAACAATGCTTATCAATCAATCTCACATAACAATGATACTCATGTTCTTTTCAAACCCTAGTTCAAGTTCTTTACCTAACCAATTGCTTCAACAACAATTCTTATCAAACAATCTCACATAACAATGATACTCATGTTATTTTCAAACCTTAGTTCAAGTTCTTTACCTAACCAATGGCTTCAACAACAATGCTTATAAAACAAGGTTTTAATATCAACTCTTTATTTCAAAAAACCTTGAAGCATTAACTCAACACACTCAATAAGGAAACCTAATTAAGTCCTTTTCACTCCAAACTTGTTTTTCCAGAAAACCAACCAATCAACTCAACTATGGAAGAATGTGCCCATACCTTTTTCTTGATGATGAAGGAATCTCAAAAATCTACCACAACCACAAACACTTCTTTTCCAAGCTCAAAGAAGTTATAAGATGATAAACTCTCTCAAAGGTACAATGCAAATATCAAAACATACATACACCTTATTACTCCATACTAAAATAATTTCATCTCAAGAAATATCACCCTTGTTTTAAAAATAGATATTTAAAATAACTTGATGACCCTTATATCTCCTATGATCAGTTTTAACCTCAATGATTATTTTTCAAAACTCAAGGATATAATGTCGAGCGCACCCCATAAACTAAAATATTTGAAATTAATAACCACTTGAATAAACTTATGACTCCCCTGAACAGTGCACTTCCTCCAAAATTATTTTAATCAAAACTCTTATGACTCCCATAGATTACACAAGAACATACCTTAATTTTTCTTCCCTTATGCACTGTAGATGATTTGTTTCAACCTGGTGTCACTTCATTGATACAACGCTCCCAACAAACGGATGCGCCATGTGGGTTGGTCACTTGTTATGTCTAACAAAGAATGTACAAATCTCTCATGCCAGTGCATGAAACATGTCACGCTGCCACTAACACTCAAACTAATGCTACCATCCAATCATTTATTTTGTCTCTGTGTTGCTTTGTTGACCATGCGTTCTCTACCGGAGGATGAGTGCCACATGGATACGTGTTTAGACCTCAATCTACACCAACGCAAAATTTGAATTATCAAACTATGCACATGTTGTTTTCTTCTACTCTGCTTTCACGAAGGGGTTTCAAAGAGCATGAATCATATTATGCCATTCCCTCAGTTTCATCGTTGCCTCATGTTGAGTGCTCAAAGAATATTTCCTTTTCATCCACTATTTCAAATTGAAGCACTCTCCTTTCTTATTGTTCAAACCTTTTATATCCTTCGAAAGTTTTGGTGCACTCTTATCTCATCTCAACCTTAATTAAAAGACCTTTATATATATATGGTATTTTTGATTTATAACAACGTCGACAACTTCCTTTAATTTATTATTCATATACGTCAGCAGGATGAAGAATATTATAAGGCACCAAATAACATTAGCCTTTGATAATTATTTAATTATAATTATTTAAATTCTTTGAATTTAAATATTATAAATTAAATAATTTAAATAATATTTGGGCCTTCTTAACCAAACTAAAATAGCCTCCTTGGTTTTAAAAAAAACTTATGCTTTGCCCAACCATGGTTTTAATAAAAACCTTTAAACTTATGCTTCTACATAATATTAAAAATATTATGAAGCTCTTTTGCAATTAACCTTTGCATTATTTCTTTTGACATCAATTGTAGCTTATTCCTTGACATAAATGACAACTTCGTTCCTTGACATCAATGACAACTATGACTCAAAATGTCCAACAATCTCCCCCTTTGTCATTGATGGTAACCCAAATTCTTTTTACCAAAAACTTAACCTTTTATTTGTTCTACTCCCTCTGGGACATTGCTCCCCCTGGATCAATGCTCTCTTCAAATCTCTCCTCTTTACTCAAATACCAAATCTCTCCCCCTTACTCAAATCTCTCCCCCTTTGACATCAATGTGAAAGGGTCACCTTTGGGGCTCGGGGCTAAGAATGAGTTTCTTAGCTTAGCCCCTCCCCCACCTCCTCTTGAGGTGGTTAGTTTTGGGGTGGGAGTATTTCTACTCCCAGAAAGCACTGGTCTTTACCTTTATCCTATTTTCTTCTCATCTGATTCTTCTGATTCCTTTGACTATTTCTTTCCATGTCCATGTTCATGTTCCTGTTCTTGTTCCTATTCATGTCCACATCCATATTCCTATTCTTGTTCCTGTTCATATCCATGTTCCTATTCCTATTTTTGTTCCTATTCTTTATTGGTTTTGGAATGTTTTCTCTATACCACTTTGTTGTATGTCCATAATTATTGCACTTGTAACACTTAATGTTATTATTCCTTGGAGGTGCATATGTCTTAGGATTTCTCCTGGTGAATCCAAATCCTTTCCTGTCACTAACCTTGCAATTAACTACCTTATGACCAAATTGATTACAAGAGTAACAATACCCTTGAAAGAGATGTCTATTTTTGAAATTCCCATATTCCTGTCTTCCATGTGTCCTGCACTATGAAGCCTTGTGCCCAAACCTGTGACATGAGAAGCATCATCCATTGAAGAAATATTGCCTTGACTCCATTGGTCTCTTAGTCTCTTCTTCCCTGTGTTGTTTCTTGTTCCATCTGTTTCTCATTTGTGCATTGTTCCTTTCCCTATTGATATTTCTATTTTCCAAATTATCCTTAGAAGTCTCACTTTCTCTTTCATTCTTATTTTCTGAAGCTTCTTCCCTTTTGGTTCTTGAGCTTGACTCTCCTTTTTTTGCTTCTTGTTTCCCTTGTTCTTCTTCAGAACTAAGTCCTATTTTGGTGACTGATGATCTTTGTGCATTGATAATCCTATCCAAAGTATTTGAATTTTACTCAAACTTGTGTAGCTTATCATTAGAACCTTTTACTTCCATCCTTAGTGAAACTATCTCATGCTCTAATCTTTCACACTCTAGATCTTTTGTCTTTAATTTTTTGGTCATACCTTCTTCAATTTTCCTTGCCTCTTCAACCTTGATTTTGAAGTTGGTGAGTTCCTATAGAAACTTTGTTTTTGTTTTCTCATATTCTTGAGCTTGAATCCTTAATCCTGAGTTCTCCTTTTTTAATTCTTTGAGATCAACACTAAGTCTTTTACATTCTTGCTCTTTTACCTTTGATTGTTCAACCATATCCTTTTCAGCTCTCCTTGCCTTTTCAACCTTATCTCTCAAGTCAGAGAGATCTTGTAGAATCTTTGTCTTACATTTCTCATCTTCTTGTATTTGAGCCTTCAATTCTAAATTCTCTCTTTTCAATTCAAAAAGTTCCTTAAGAGTGGCTTCCTATTTTTCTTTTTCTAAATTTTTCTCTTCTTTCTTTCTTTGATCTTCTATAGGAGCATCTCCTTTTTCTTCTATTATTGAAAGTAGAGTTTCTTCTTCATACCTATTTTGATTGTCCCTATTATTATTTAGATCCATTTCATCTTCACTACTATTGAACCCATGAAAATATCTTGCATCATGACCGAGTTGACCACAAACAAAGCATTCTTCACCTTCTTGTGGACAATAAGTTGCATGGTGACCTGTATTCCTACATCTTGGTACAAAACTTTATCAATCTAATATTTTCTCCACTGCTTGATTCATATTTTGAATCTATTTCCATTTTTCCTCCCAACACAATGATATCAAACTCATAGTCCTTTTATTTCATGACCATGTGTGTTCTTTTCTTCTTGTATCTCATGGTTTTACCTTTACCTTTCTTTGCCATTTGTGTTCTTGTAAGATCTTCCTTCAAGTTGTTAAACCCTTTTCAAAGGAACCAACTCTGATACCAATTGAAGAACACAAGATTATATTGAGAGGGGGGTGAATAGTATAAGACCACTTTTTAATTTTCTTTCCCAAACAATATTATTCAATATAATCAATGGCAATATCAATAGCAATAACCAAAATAATGCACAAATCATCACACACAATAGAGACACCAATTTAACATGGTTCACCCAATGTGGGCTACTCCATGGAGAAAATATTTCACTAATATTTTCTCAAATAAATTATCTTGGGAATATTTTCCCTATTACAATATTTATGGACCTCTGTCCAAAGGAGACACCAATCCCTTAATCAAGTTTATGGATCTCTATCCATAGGAGAACTCCTTTCTCCTCTTGCTCTAGCTAGTGATATTATAGAAGAACTGTTGCCCCCATTGCTCTAGCTAATGGATCTCTATCCACTGAAGACACCTATTCTCACTGCCCTGGCTTATGGATCTCTATCCACTAGAGACTTTCATCCTCTGTACTCTATCACCTCCAAAGCTCTATCTCAAATTTGTACTAAACTTAGTCCTTCGGTCTACAAATCTGCTCAATCTCTATCTCTGGTCTGACACAAACCTGTCCTCAAATCTGCACCAAACTCTATCCTCAAATATGTACTAAACATAGTCCTTCGATCTAGCACAAATCTGCTCAATCTTTGTCTCTAGTCTAGCACAAAAATATCCTCAAATCTACACCAATATTTGTCCTCAAATCTATACTAAACACAGTCCTTCGGTCTAGCATAAATCTGCTCAATCTATTTCCTCAAGCCTTAACTCAAAGTTTGACTCAATCTCAAATCAACTCTGTTGGATCTGTCCCAAACCTTAACTCAAGGTTTGAACAAATCAATCAAATATGCTCTCAAGTCTTCTCAAAGACTTATCTCAAATCTACCTTGCAATCTTCCACAAAAGCTCACACTAATCTATCCACAAGTCCTCTCTAGAACTTGTCCAAATATGCTCAATAATTTCTCACAAGAACTTATCCAAATATGCTCAATAAGTCCTCACAAGAACTTATCCAAATATGCTCTCAATCTGTATTGTAAGCTTCCACAAAAGCTTACCCAAATCTATCCACAAGTCTTCTCAAAGACTTGCCTCAAATCTGCTCAACAAGTCCACACTAGAACTTGTCCAATCTCATAGAAACATAAAGAGAATTGTTAGAGACTCAATATGCTCTATACTCATCACAATGCTCAATCACTCTTTTAGAAACATATAGAGAATTTTTAGAGACTCAATATGCTTCACATTCACCTCAATGCTCAATCACTTTCTCAAATCAATTCAGAATATAGAATAGTTTGTTTTATAGAACTTGAACAATCACTTCACACATCCACTTGACTAGGCTCAACCAACTCTACTCAACCAATCACTCAATGAAATAATCCTTTCTCACAAACCCTAGTCCAATCATATAAACACTCACTCAAAATATTTCCAACAATGCTTATCAATCAATCTCACATAACAATGATACTCATGTTCTTTTCAAACCCTAGTTCAAGTTCTTTACCTAACCAATGGCTTCAACAACAATGCTTATCAAACAATCTCACATAACAATGATACTCATGTTCTTTTCAAACCCTAGTTCAAGTTCTTTACCTAACCAATGGCTTCAAAAATAATGCTTATCAAACAAGGTTTTAATATCAACTCTTTATTCCAGAAAACCTTGAAGCATTAACTGAACACACTCAATAAGGAAACCTAATTAAGTCCTTTTCACTCCATTTCCAAACTTGTTTTACCAGAAAACCAACCAATCAACTCAACTATGGAAGATTGTGCCCATACATTTTTCTTGATGATGAAGGAATCTCAAAAATCCGCCACAACCACAAACACTATTTACCAAGCTCAAAGAAGTTATAATATGATAAACTCTCTCAAAGGTACAATGCAAATATCAAAACATACATACACCTTATCACTCCATACTAAAATAATTTCATCTCAACAAATATTACCCTTGTTTTAAAAATAGATATTTAAATCAACTTGATGACCTTTATATCTCCTATGATCATTAATACCCTCAATGATTATTTTTCAACACTCAAGGATATAATGTCGAGTGCACCCCATAAACTAAAATATTTAAAATTAATAACCACTTGAATAAAATTATGACTCCCCTGAACAGTGCACTTCCTCCAAAATTATTTTAATCAAAACTCTTATGACTCCCATAGATTACACAAGAACATACCTTAATTTTTCTTCCCTTATGCATTGCGGATGATTTGTTTCAACCTGGCATCACTTCGTTGATCCAACGCTCCCACAAAACGGATGTGCCATGTGGGTTGGTCACTTGTTATATCTGATGAAGCATGTATGAATCTCTCATGTCGGTGCATGAAACACATCACGCTGTCACTAACACTCAAACTTGTGCTACCATCCAATCGTTTGTTTTGACTCTGCGTTACTTTGCTGACCGTGTGTTCTCAACCGGAGGATGAGCGCCACATGGATACGTGTTTCGACCTCAATATACACCAGTGCCAAATCCAAATTCTCAAAATATGCGCATGTTATTTTCTTCTACTCTGATTTCACAAAGGGGTTTCGAAGAGCGTGAATCATATTATGCCATTCCCTCGGTTTCACTGCTGCCTCGTGTTGAGTGCTCAAAGGATATTTCCTTTTCATCCACTATTTCAAATCGAATGAATGAAAGATTTTAATTACGTCCATGAGGATGCGAACATATGTTCACTGTTGAATTTAGAAAAACGGTTAGGAGCGGGAAAATGAGCTCTGGCGATTTTTGAATCTGAACTAGGGTTTCTGGTTTTTCGAAAAAATTTTGGCTTCTGCTGGCTTGCAGAGGTGTCTTTGGGGTACGGTGGTTCTGAAGGTTCGATCGGTGCCCCAGGAGGGTCCAATGGGGACTCCTCCAGGAAGTACTAGCTCTTATGCTGATTTGTTTAAAGAAGATTCTCCTCCGAAGAATGCCGAAGCCCAAAAGATGGCATATAGAAAGCTCTTCACGACTGCTGGGAATAGGTCTTCAGCACGGCGTGTGAATGGTTGTTTACCGCAGGCCGATTCCAGGCCAAAAATCGTCATTGATCCCAGCATGGTGGAGGAGTCTGTCCTCTATAGAGCTAGACATGATTTAATCTGCAAGTTCATGGGTATTCGCCCTTCCCTGAGCTTTCTGTATTCTTGGATTCGCTAGAACTGGGAGCCCCACGGTGAGTTTTCATTGTGGTTTATTAGTAATGGTTATTTTATTGTTAGCTTCTCGGCTCTGGCCGATAGAAATAAGGCTTTTGAGTCGGAGAGGAAAAACCATGGCCCGACAGGGCTTTTTGTTCAACCCTGGAGGGTAGGTTTCGATCCTCGTGTTGAACCTACTACTGTCCCAGTGTGGATTCGATTATATGCTCTTCCAATGGAATTCTGGGGTGAGCAGGTATTGGCAATGATTGGCAATTCGATTGGTAGACATCTGGGTGTTGCCAGAGACACTATTGAAGGGAGCATGGCGGTGTATGCTCGCATATGTGTGGAGATGAATCTGAGCCAGCCTTTGTCGACAGAGTTGGAAATTGAACTGGCAGGTCTTTCCTGGATTCAACAGTTGGACTATGAGGCCCTACCCTTTAGATGTCGGGTTTGCCACAAGCATGGACATTTGGCCCGTTTCTGTCCTCTTAATATGAATGCCAATATGGAGGCCTCCTCAGGAGTGCCAAACTCGCCTAAAGAGGATAAGGCTGCACCCAATAAAGATCCTATTAGCACCAGTCAGGGCCAGGAAGTTCAGAGAGAGGGTTTTGAACAGCCCAAAAGAAAAATACGGACAAAGAAAGAGAAGGGAAAGGAGCAATCTCATCTCAGGCCTGCTAATAGGTATGAGATTTTTAAGTCATTGGTTGATGATGAGGATCACTCTATGGAGGGCTTGGAGGGTTTCAGAGAATCCTCTGTTGTTCCTGGGCAAATCCCCCTCTCATCTTCTCCTATCATTCAGCAGATAGTTGATCCCTCTGAGGTATCACAGCCAGTGTGTTCTGGTGCCTTAGTAGTCCATAACCAGGAGCAGACAGTTTCTCAGGATGTTCGCATGGGGATGGCAGAGAAAAATAGGGAAAGGCCATCTTTGGGGATAACCCAGATAGAAAAAAGATCCAAAAATAGTAATTCTCAGGGAGCTGGAAGAAGATCCAATAAGGAGCTGCTAGCTGCCCAGGGAGACAAATTGATCATGGGAGGATTGGTGAGGACAATTGACTCTTACTGCTCCCAGGGTAACCCATGATTATACAATCTTGGAATGTGAGGGGTTTAAACAACAGAACCCATCAATCTGCTGTTCAAAGATTATTAGAGCATAGCAATACTGATTTTTTGCTTTTACAAGAGACCAAGATGTCTTTGGATCTTATGTCTAAAATAGTCCACAGAATTTGGAGGGGTGCTGGTCATATGGATGTGGCTGCCCAAGGTGCCTCAGGGGGGATTGTTACTCTGTGGAACTCTCTGGAATGGTCTGCAATAGAACACCTTGCCTGGAGGGGTGTTCTCACTTCCCTGTTTAGGAATAATGTCTCTGCAGAATTCATTCTTGTCACTAACTTTTATGGTTCTCAAACTCTAGAGGGTCAGCGGCGGCAGTGGAAGGTTGTGCATGACATGCGAGCATCAAGGGAAGATATAGACTGGATTATAGCGGGGGACTTTAACGCTAAATTATCTTCTAGAGACCAGGAAGGGGGATCACCTCTTTTGGATCCAGGGGACCGGTTCATGATTGCTCAAGTCCAGGCTTTGCACTTAGTGGACATTAAATGTCCTGGCAATAACTTCACTTGGACTAATAAAAGGCGGGAGCCCCATAGTAGGAAGGTGAAGCTTGATCGCTTTTTGCTTTCAGAGGAGGTGTTTGTAAAATGGAATATCAATTTTCAGATTTTGGCAGGCCCTGTTTTTGATCACTGTCCTATTCTGTTGGAAAGCGGGACTAGGATGGGGATCCATCACAAACCGTTCAGATTTGAGAATTTTTGGCTTCAGAAAGAAGAACTTCGGGAGAAAATTCCACAGTGGTGGGAAGAGGGTCGCCCAGCTTATGGGAGAGCTATGTTTAGAATCCACAAACAACTTCAATATGTCAAATCTCAGTTGAAGTATTGGAGGCGTTCTAATAAATCTGACTTCCAGGACCCAAAGAGCTCCGTTGGTGGCCCACTGGGATGAGGTCCAAAAATAGTTTAGAGAAGGAGTAATAACTGATCAGCTCAAAGTTGAGGATGATGCCTTGCGTTCTGCGGTTGAGGACATTGACAACCAGGAGGAGATCTATTGGAAACAGAGAGCAAGAACTTCCTGGTTATTAGAAGGGGATAGAAATACAAAATTCTTTCATCGGACTGCTTGTGCTCGAAGACAGATGAATAAGATGGAGGCCCTTCAAGATGAGAACGGTCATTCCTTTGATACTCTTCCAGGTATTCACTCCCATGCTATGGATTATTTTTCAAAGCTTTTTAAGGAAAGTGTGGTTCAAGATGTAGAGGCCCAAAATGAAGTTATTTCTGTCATACCTGCTATTATTTCGGAGGATGAAAATCAGGCCCTCCTTAAACCCATTGATAGGGATGAATTGAAAACCGTGGTCTTTGGAATGAGCACTGGTAAAACTCCTGGTCCAGATGGCTTCCCAATTGAGTTCTTTCAGGCTTTCTGGGACTGCTTAGGGGAAGATGTAAGGGTTGTTGTTGAAGAATCCAGAGAAAATAAGAGAATGCTTAAAGCTATAAACCACACGTTCATTACCTTGATTCCAAAAGGGGAGGAGGGGGTTCATATTTCAGATTATAGGCCTATTGCCTTATGTAATGTGGTATACAAAATACTCACAAAGGTAATGGCTGAGCGCCTAAAACCTCTTCTTCACAACATTATCTCCTCTGAGCAAGGAGGCTTTGTTGAAGGACGACAGATTCTGGATGGGGTGGTTGTGGCCCAGGAAGCAATCCATTCAATGCACACTTCTGGTAATAAAGGGATGTTCATTAAATTGGATATGTCAAAGGCTTATGATAGGGTTGAATGGAGCCTCCTGGCTAGAATGATGGCAGCCTTCGGCTTCTCTCAGGGCTGGATTGAGTGGATTATGAGTTGTGTCTCTTCTCCGACTTACTCTGTGCTTATCAAGGGCCTTCCTTCGCAACCTTTTGGAGCTTCTCAGGGTCTGCGCCAGGGGGATCCCTGTTCCCCTTATCTTTTTCTCATTCTGGCTGAAGGTCTTGGCAGAATTTTAACGAGGAGAAGACAACAAGGCAGATTAATGGGTATTAGGGTGGGGGATGAAGTTGTATCGCACCTGCAGTTTGTGGATGACACTGGTTTGATGGGAGTAGCCAGCATCAGGGAAGCTAGAACGATTAGAGATACTCTTAATGTCTATCTCAGGGCTACTCAACAGGTCATTAATGACAAGAAATCCAAAGTGGTCTTTTTTAATCTGGAGCACAGGCTTCAGAACAAAATTTTAGAAATCCTGGGATTCACTAGGACTTCTCTCCCTGTGGTTTACTTGGGTATCCCCTTGCACTTCAAGAGGCTGAAATTAGACACTTGGAGGAATATGCTGGAGTGTATCAAGGACAGAATTAATCACTGGTCTCACAAGTGGTTAAGTTATGGTGGCAGATTAACGTTCTTACAGTCTGTCATTCAAGCCATGCCAATCTACAAATTTTCTATCCTGGCTGCCCCGCTTACAATTTGGAAAGAGTTGGACAGGATGGCTAGGAAGTTTTTGTGGGAAGGAGCTAACGGAAAAAGAAAGTGGGCCTTAGTGGGTTGGGATAAAGTCACTCAGCCTAAGGTAAAAGGTGGACTGGGACTGAGAGGATCCAAGTTAAATAATCAAGCCTTGGCTGGAAAGTTGTACTGGAGGTGGATTTCCCAACCAACTTCCTTATTCAGTAGAATTCTCACGAGTAAATATTTGGGTCAAGTTAACCCCAATGAGGTGGGCCGTTTCCCTCTGGGTGGTACTGGATCCTTAGTGTGGCAGGCTCTCAAGCTAGGATCTCAGGTTATTAAAGATCAGCTATTTTGGAAAGTGGGGAGAGGGGAGAAGGCCCGTTTTTGGACTGATTCTTGGGATCAGTATCCACCCATCATTGTTGAGTTCCCCGAGTTACTTCCAATAAAATCTGCCATAGAAATCATGGGTTGGGTCCATATTGAAAGTTATTTCAACACTTCTCAGCTGGGGGAGTATAGGTTTAAGAAGTTTAAGAGGTTGGAGGAGTGGCCAATTCCTATCCCCCCGGAGTTGGCACCCATCTTATCCAAAATCTTGACAGAAAGGTTTCTCACAGGGAGAGACGAGGAGGATGAATTAGCTTGGGGCTATGGGAGCCTTGGTGTTTATACAGTGAAGGACGGGTATGACAAGATCCTCCCAGACCCTCCCCCCCATTTCTTTTCGGTTGAGGATTGGCGAAAGATTTGGCACTCTAAGGGCTGGCCGAAAGTAAACTTTTTTGCTTGGCAGTTTATGCACAATGGTATTCTCACTTTTGACAATCTCAGATGTAGAGGAATCATCGGCCCTTCTCAATGTGTTTTATGCCATAAGAACGAAGAAACAACTGATCACCTGATGTTTGAGTGCCCTTTCACGCGTCAGATTTGGAAGCGCTGGTTCTCTCATTATAAAATCCAGGTTCATGGTGACATGAATCGGACTAATATTTGGGAAAGATGGAAGCGGGGTAGATTTACATCCAAAGCTCTTCAAATTGGGTGGGAGCTTGGTTTAAACTTCATTTGGTGGCAAGTGTGGTTGGAGAGAAACGCTAGAATTTTTTGAGAAACCTTTTCCTCGTTAGATGGAGTTTGGCAGGTCATCTGGAGCAAAGTCACCGAAACTGTTGTCGTCTACGCTAAAGAGGAAACTCAGGTTGTTCCTGGACCAATGGCAGAGGGAGTTGACCAGAGAGAGGGACAGAACAGAATCAGTTGGAAATCACCCCCAGAAGGCTGGATTAAAATCAATACTGATGGAGCTGCAAAGGGCAATCCGGGTAGAGCCGGTATTGGCATTGTCTGTCGAAATCATGAGGGATCAGTGCTTTATTGGGAATTGCAGGGTTTGGGTAGAGCCACAAATAATGAAGCAGAAGCCATTGCTATCAAATCTGCCTCTATTTGGGCAGTTACTCAGGGTCACAGGAGGATAATTCTTGAATCTGATTCTCAAATTCTGGTTGGAGCTCTAGACTGCATGAGGAACTTTTCATTGAACGCTTGGAGGTTGAGGATTCTGGTCTCTCAAATCAAGAAATTATGGAGGGAATTAGATGATGTGATTCTCGTATATGTAAGCAGAGATTTCAACAAAGCGATCGATTTCCTGGCTAAGATGGGTGCTGCGAAAGAGGTAGGGGTGCAGCTGCACAGTGACATGCCTATTGCAGATGAGGTGATTAGGCAGGGCCTTGAAAGATCCTTGAGACAATGATCAATGAAAAAGCTAAGTATGGTTTTTGTCACGATTTCGTGACCTGTTGCGCCATCGCGGCCATTGGCGAAAAGCTGTCGCGATATCGCGACATGTTGTGTCGTCGCGGCTGCTGGAGAAATGTTGTCGCGATATCGCGACATGTTGCACCATCGCTGCCATCGAGGGAAAGTTGTCGCGATATCGCGACATGTTGCGCTGTTGCGGCCGATGTGAGAAAGTTGTCGCGATATCGCGACATGTTGCGCCGTCGCTGCCATCGAGGGGAAGTTGTCGTTGAAAGATCCTTAAGACAAATGATCAATGAAAAAGCTAAGTATGATTTTTGTCATGATTTCGTGACCTGTTGCGCCATCGCGGCCATTGGAGGAAAGTTGTCGCGATATCGCGACATGTTGCGCCGTCGCGGCCAAGGGAGGAAAGTGGTCGCGATATCGCGACATGTTGCACCGTCGATGCCGTCGAGGGAAAGTTGTCGTGATATCGCGACATGTTGCGCTGTTGCGGCCGATGTGGGAAAGTTGTCACGATTTCGTGACATGTTGCGCCATCGCTGCCGTCGAGGGGAAGTTGTCGTTGAAAGATCCTTAAGACAAATGATCAATGAAAAAGCTAAGTATAATTTTTGTCACGATTTCGTGACCTGTTGCGCCATCGCGGCCATTGGAGGAAAACTGTCGCGATATCGCGACATGTTGCGCCGTCGCTGCCAAGGGAGGAAAGTGGTCGCGATATCGTGACATGTTGCACCATCGCTGCCGTCGAGGGAAAGTTGTCGCGATATCGCGACATGTTGTGTTGCGGCCGATGTGGGAAAGTTGTCGCGATATCGCGACATGTTGCACCGTCGTTGCCGTCGAGGGGAAGTTGTCGTTGAAAGATCCTTAAGACAAATGATCAATGAAAAAGCTAAGTATAATTTTTGTCACGATTTCGTGACCTGTTGCGCCATCGCGGCCATTGGAGGAAAATTGTCGCGATATCGCGACATGTTGCGCCGTCGCTGCCAAGGGAGGAAAGTGGTCGCGATATCGCGACATGTTGCACCGTCGCTGCCGCAGAGGGAAAGTTGTCGCGATATCGCGACATGTTGCGCTGTTGGCGATGTGGGAAAGTTGTCGCGATATCGCGACATGTTGCGTCATCGAGGGAAGTTGTCGTTGAAATATCCTTAAGACAAATGATCAATGAAAAAGCTAAGTATGATTTTTGTCACGATTTCGTGACCTGTTGCGCCATCGCGGCCATTGGAGGAAAACTGTCATGATTTCGTGACATGTTGCGCCGTCGCTGCCGTCGAGGGGAAGTTGTCACGATTTCGCGACATGTTGCGCCGTCGCGGCCAAGGATGGAAAGTTGTCACGATTTCGTGACATGTTGCGCCGTCGCTGCCGTCGAGGGAAAGTTGTCACGATTTCGTGACATGTTGCGCCGTGCGGCCAAGGGAGGAAAATTGTCACGATTTCGTGACATGTTGCGCCGTCGCGGCCAAGGGAGGAAAGTTGTCACGATTTCGCGACATGTTACGCCGTCGCGGCTGGAGGAAAGTTGTCACGATTTCGCGACGTGTTGCGTCATTGTGGCTGCTGCTAGATTTTTGTCACGATTTTGCGACATGTCGCGATTTCGCACTAGGTTGACTTTTTTGCGGTCAGAGGTGTCTTGTGTCACGATTTCGCGACTTGTAGCTTTTTCGCGGATAGAGGTGAAGTTGGTGTTTGCTGCGTGTTTTCGCGATAAGTTGTTGTAACTGACCTATCAGCTCTCTCAGCTAGCTTGGTATTGGTTCAAGAGATTTGGATCCAGTGCAAATCTTCCTCTTCTCTTGTAATCATGTGCTTTCATTGTTTTCGGCTGGGATGTATCTTATCCCAATTGTAACTGATCAATGTTTTAATACAAGTTTTTTCAATTTTTTCAAAAAAAAATTATGTCCACGAGACCCAAATATGGTCTATGGGACCTCAAATATGGAAGTACAATTACTCAAATCATATCATATGATCTTTAATATCTTTGAGAAGGTTGTTCTTTCTCCTAATTTGTGTTAGCAATTCTCCAACTTTTTTTATTTTACTGTCTTCAAATAAATCTGTCATAAACTCGTTCCCAAGTGTTTCTTTGTATTTGTCATGGATATCTGAAAAACTCGGGCATTTATAGATGAAGTGTTCCTCTGTCTCTACTGCCCCTGTGCTGCATAGAGTACATATCCTTTCTTCCCATTGTTCTTTGGGCATTGTCCATCTCCCTATTTCACATCTAAGCCTATGAGAGCTAGTCCTTATCTAAGCAATGAGTATTTTTTCCGAAGCCCTCTCCTTTATTATTTTTTAAACTTTTTATATCCTCCGAAATGTTTGGCACATTCTTATCTCATCTCAACCTTAATTAAAAGACCTTTATATATATATATATATATATATGGTCTTTTTTATTTATAACAGCGTTGGCAACTTCCTTCAGTTTATTATGCATATACGTCGGTGGGATGAAGAATATTATAAGACACCAAATAACATTAGCCTTTGATAATTATTTAATTATAATTATTTATATTCTTTTGAATTTAAATATTATAAATTAAATAATTTAAATAATATTTGGGCCTTCTTAATCAAACTAAAAGAGCCTCCTTGGTTTTTAGAAAAACCTTATGCTTTGCCCAACCATGGTTTTAATAAAAACCTTTAAACTTATGCTTCTACATAATATTAAAAATATTATGAAGCTCTTTTGACATTAACCTTTGCATTATTTCTTTTGACATCAACTGTAGCTTATTTCTTGACATCATTGACAACTTCGTTCCTTGACATCAATGACAACTATGACTCAAAATGTCCAACAAATGTCCAAGTATATTTTCTACAACATTGTAATGGAATTTATGATTATCTATATTTTTATCCCTGACATGAGATTATCGATGCTCATTTTTTTGGTGTTTTACTTCTTATTTCACTTTTAATATTTTGACTTTTAGATAAGATTATCATCTATATCCCTTAGGTCAATTAATATTTTGTTTATTGGCTAAAGGATCTTATTATTCACGGTTTTTGTCATCATATTCAAGCTATTTTTGGTAATCATGTGTTCATGTAGTATCATTTATTTTTTATGAGTCCATCTAAATAAGTTGTAGACACTTCTCTATAATTTATTCCATTGTCTTGAAGGTCAATGTTGGATTCCTTGCACACCTTCAATAGAATATCTTTAGTAAAGGGTGTTTTTATTCAATTTCGATTTTAAATCATCTATTATTTCTTTAAATTGTTTGATTAGGTTATAAAAGTCCTTGATTTAAAGAAGAAGATTGCCAAGTCTTTTTAGATCAAAATGTATTTTTCCCATTTGTATATTTTAAAACCATTTATTCATCATATCCCTTTCTTTTTTACTCCTTGACCTTAACTCTTATATCAGTGATTTCCTTTTGAAGGTTGTCAATTGCTTGGTTTTTTCTCTACTTAGTTACATCTAGTTGTTGGATTGAATCTTCTCTTTTATTTTGAGAAACATCCATATTTGTTTATATTTGGTCCAACTACTACCATAGACCCTTAATCTTGAGATCCTTTTGGTTGAGTAATTATTTTATGTTCTTGAACTATTGCTTATGTGTTTTGAATTTCTTTATGTATCATTGATAATCAATTATCATAACTTTAGTAATCTCAACTACTTAATAGATTTTATTTTCTAGTTAGATTTGACCAATGAAGTTCTTGGACTAAAACTATTCCATAAGTTTTCTCAAGTATTTAAGGATTATTATAAAAAAATGGACATATTTTCCTTTTCTCCCACTTATATATATATATATATATATATATATATATATATATATATATATATATATATATATATATTGGTGGCCAATGTTAACAAAGGTGGTAGAAAAAATTATATGGACACATACATAAAATATAATTGACCTCATCAATATTTTGTTTAGGTAACACAAAATCTAACATTTGACCTTGAGCAACCTAAAGGGTGACTACATGACTTTGGACAAGCTTCCAATTATAAGGACCATCTTTCTACGTTGCATACACAAGAATGATAATGCTTATAAGATCATTTTTGGAGCTATAGATTGTGGTGCTATAATATATTAGATTATTATTATGGTGGTAACCAATGTGGCTATCAAAATGATGTTATTAAAATTATTATAAGTGGGAGGATCATGATAGATACCATAGTGGAACTGGGTGCAGGGTTATGCATAGCGGCTATTTATAGCCCATTGGCTAAGATTAGGATTTTTGAAATTTGGAATTGGCTAATATTTGCGACCCTTGACCAAGCCCTATTAGCCAAAACATTTTGGATGCAATTTTTCTAGGGGTGTCGATTCACCCCAATTTTATAATGTTGAGTGGTATTTTCACCCAGTTATGAAAACACACTCTCCGATAGGATTTGGGTTCTAAATCCTTTGCTTGCAAAGAAATTAAACAAGTAACTTCTCCAAGGTTCCTGTTATGTTAGCATTTTGTATCTGTGTATTAATGATCTCAAATGAAGATATTCATTTTAAATGCTTGGAACACCTTAGTGGTTGCAAGTAACTGAAAACAAGGGGCACTGTGGTTTATTTTACTGTGAAAATTTAGTGATTGTTCATTGAACCCGAATAAAGCAAATATGATTTGATCTTTGTATGACCCTGCTGTAACTTCAAAATAACATTTAATGAAATGCCATAACATGAAGGAATTATTTATGGATTTTGAAGTTTTTTAATTTTTTATTTTATTTTAATGCTTGAAAAAAAATAAAGTTGGAACTTTTGAAAAATAAAGTGCAGCAAAAAGAAAATACGATGCAAAAGAAAAGAAATTAAAATTGCATTCAGTTTGATGTTGTCACGTCCTGGCAAAACCGAAGATGTGAGGTTTCCATGCATGCAACCTAACCTATGGGACCTGCAAACATGCACAATCCTGATAAGCTAAGTGTTGATTCAAAGGGTTTTGAAATAAAATTCAAATTTTGAATATTTGCCTAATGCAACCCACAAAAAGTGGCATTTAACATTATCTATAAATCCAAAATTTGAAAATAAAAGAATAAACATTAAATCTATAGCATGCACAGAAGATCTCCTTCTTTCTTGCCCATAAGATGCAAATTTCTGAACACTCCTACATTAAAGATAAATCCTATTACAATAGCGAAACATCTGGTTTTCTCAAAACCAAAAAAAGGGGAAGAAAAACACTCCCAAGCAGGCCCAGAATGGCTTCTCGCCTTAGGCACTGCAACTCTGCCCGTAGCAGTTTTCGATCCTCATACCAATCTGTGCTTTTTCTTTTATATTTTTTGGCAATGCTCTCTGTTTCACCCTGTGATGCTTCACTTCATATTCTAGATCGCTTCGTTTCACCTTCCTCGCCTTTTCGTTGTCTTTGACTTCATGTTCGACATCGAGACGCTTGATCTTCTCTGTGACCTGTAACGCTTCTGCAGCCCTTGCACATGTACACCACGTGTTTTGCACTTTTTTGCATGTTCCGTAATGGCTCCCTGTAAATCGTGACCAAAAATAGCATGTCGCGATATCACGACGTTTTTATGCATGCAGCTTTGCCCCTTTACCTTCACCGTGAAAACACGACATGTCACGATATCGCGACATTTTCCTGCCAGTAGCCTTGCCAACACAACCTGTCACGAAATCGTGATGTTTTTCTGTTTCGAGCTGTGAGGCTGCTTCTTGTCGTGAAATCATGACGTTTTTCGTCTTCGTACGCCTCGGCTGCAACCTGTCATGAAATCATGACATTTTTCACTTGGTACGCTATCTTGCGGCTTTCTGTCGTGAAATTGCGACGCTTTTCCGTTTCGTACTACTTTTCCAGCTTTTCGTCATGAAATCGCTATGCTTTTTTATTTCGGGCCCCTTTGATGTTTCCTTTCGCGATATCACGATGTTTTTCTGCTTCGTGCCCCTTTGCTACTTTTTGGCCGTGATTTTGCGACATGTCACGATTTCGCTACGCTTTTCTACTTCATCCTTCTCTCTCCTCTCTGGGCCGTAATTTTGCGACATGTCATGATTTCGCTACGCTTTTCTGCTTTGTCTTTCTCTCTCCTCTCTGGGCCGCGACGGAGCAACATGTCGCGATTTCATGACACTTTTTCATTTTCGGCCGCGACGGAGCAACATGTCGCGATTTCATGACACTTTTTCATTTTTGGCCACGACGGAGCAACATGTCACGATTTCGTGACACTTTTTCATTTTCGGCCGCGACGGAGCAACATGTCACGATTTCGTGACACTTTTTTGTTTTTGGTCGCGACGGAGCAACATGTCATGATATCGCGACACTTTTTCATTTTCGACCACGACGGAGCAACATGTTGTGATTTCGCGACACTTTTCCATTCTTGTGCAATTTTGCCTTTTTCTTGATTTTTAGCATCTGGGTCACTGAGATCTTCTTTGAAAGCATACAAAAAAGGTGGGTCCCTAATTTTGGGGTGTGTTGTGGATCAGCCACAACAAATGGCGACTCTGCTGTCAAATGCTCCTAAGCATTTTGTGAGAACCCAACCTGGAAATATACAAACTCGAAAACCAGCATTAGCACATAAAAAATATAAACAAATGCCCATAGATCAGAAATACATGAATCATTAGAATCATTAAGTATCAGCTCGATGTGTGCAATGTGTTTTATTCCCTATTGTTTGAAATTGATCAACATTCCATCATAAGTTTTACATGAATGCATATGTGAGATTGTGAATGATTTGTGTAACCTAATAAATATGCTAAGATATTTTGCTTTTATAAAAGGCATAGTCTTTCTTCTAATATCATACACAAACATTCAAGATTATCAAACCCTCTTAGGATCAACTATATGTATAATGAATTTCTTTATTAGATCCCAAAGTTGGTTATGAGTCCCTACTATCTTTAACCCATGTGTAAGTGATAGTGAAATCAGAGCTTTGGGAAATTAGACTCCCAACCTAATCGAGATGGGAGTTTAACCCTATTCTTACTACTCTGATTTGGAATTCATTACCTCACTTTGAGCAAAATAATTTAACCAATTATGGAAGAAATGATCATGCTAGTCTAACCCTTTGAACAGATAGTGGTCTTGTTTTTTTAGACAAGACATGTTGCCATGCATGGGCATACCTAACCCCATAATCCAAGACTTACCTTCATTTCTTTGGACCTTGGGGATGACTACCCATCCTTTGTAGAGGACAAGTAGTACGATCCTTCCAATCCAATATAAAGATGATATGGGAAAAATTAATTTTTTACTTCTTGGACCTTGGGGATGACTACCCATCCTTGCTAGGGACATGTAGTACGATCCTTCCAATCCAAGCTTTAGATGTAAATGGAGAATATTAATTTTATTGCTTGGACCTTGGGGATGACTACCCATCCTTTGTAGAGGACAAGTAGTATGATCCTTCCAATCCAAGATTTATCATGAAATGAGACATAGGAGATTTGGGGAATCAGATTCTCAACCTAAGCAAGATGAGAATTTATGCCTTATCCTTACTACTCCATGTAGGTCAAATCAAAGCTTTGGGGAGTTGGATCCTCAACCTAAGTTCGATGAGGATTTATCCCTATCCTTACTACTCTGATTTTAGGCTTTAAGCTTTATGGAAGTGGTCAAAACCACTATTTTAAGGATCATGCTGCATAATAGGAT